>JALMLS010000445.1:0-52669 GCA_038496445.1 Trichosphaerium sp. ATCC 40318 | reverse complement strand
CACTTTTTTCAATGCGTAAAACCACCAAGCCAAGCGCACGTGCGCGAATACGAAAATAAAAAATGAATAAAAACTAAAGTACGACATAAAATGACGGAGTTTTACGTGTCTTCGTTATACAGAACGTTGTATTTGAGTGAGGCTGATTTTACAGTATTCAAAAAAAATTACAATAAAGAAAAAAGTCACATACCTGGTTCCAACCATAACATCAAGTAACGATGTCTTACCACTCTTAGGAGCTCCTAGAAGAGCAGTCATTTGACCTTTTTTAAGATGAAGGAGTCAAAATGTTTTTTAGCTCGCGTTATTTGTTCACAACTTCCAATTAAACCATTTGTATTTTATTTTTTTTAACATGTTACTTAGAGATGGGACAATTACTGGTATTGTTGATGTTGAAGTACCTGGAAAGGTATTCACAGGAAGGACGTTTCACAAGCTTTACAGTTATACCTTACAACAAGACGTTCATCTGCCTTTGTTGACAGTCCGTGAGACATTCTACTTTGCAGCGAGGTTTCAAGGTGTTCCAGCAGGTACAACCAGGTTTACTTTTTATTTTTACGAGATTTTGTTACTTACTGTTTGTAGCTGATGTGGAGAGGATATCGAATGTTATTCTTCAACTACTTGAGCTTACCAATTGCGCTGATACCATTGTTGGTGGACCACTTGTCAGGTAGTCAAGAATTTCTTCATTCTCCAACAAAAAAAATTGTGTCAAATTTGTATTAACGTCGTGTAGAGGTATTTCTGGAGGTGAAAAGAGACGTGTAACAGTAGGAGCTGCATGGTTAAGACGGGCGAGTTTCCTCAAACGTTACCTTCTGTTTGAAAGCTTATTGTATTTTAGCCAAACTTTCTTCTACTTGATGAACCAACAACTGGTTTGGATTCAGCGGCTGCTTTGAGACTATCCAAAGTTCTCCAGATTTTGAGTCAAGAAGGAGGTGTACCTGTACGTTTTAGTGACTAATACATGTAAGCGTTACTAATGCGATATCATAGGTAATGGCGAGCTTGTTACAGCCTGCTGAAGAGGTATGAACGCTTCAATCATTTAGTGGTTTTTTTAATTTTTTGTTTTAAGGTTTTGAACCTTTACGATCAAGTCATTCTTCTATCAAATGGTCGTATCGCTTATGCCGTAAGTGTGAAATATTATTTCGATGATGGGTTTTCAATACTAACATGATCAAAAGGGACCACGTGATAAGGCAAAGTCGTACTTCCAAAAACTTGGATTTGAATGTCCAGATGATTACAATGCTGGAGAATACCTCAGGTTCATAAAATATCGTATCTGGTTGTACAACTTACACGTCTAATTTAGTACTCTTGTTGACAATCCACTCGATTTTGCAACAGATAAGTGTAAGATAACAAGAAGGTATGGCAAAAAGGAGCTTGAATGTTAAGTTTTGTTGATCATATGTTTAGTTCGGAGCTGATTTACAAGTGGAATGAGTCAAAAGAAAAGAGGAAGATTACAAAGGAGATCAACAAAGGGGAGACTCTTAATACGAGTAAAACAGCAACCACAACAATTTCTCGTACTAAAAAAGAAACAAGTCCTTATGATACAACAACAATGGAACAAATCGGCTTATTGCTTCATCGAAAACTTCTTCATTCATGGAGAGAAAAACCAAAGTATATTGTTATAACTTTGAATCTCATATTCCTATGTACGTTATCATTGTACTTTGGCTGTTTAAAGCTATTTATATTTATACTTGACGGAACTATTGCTTACTCTTTGCCTAAGCCTTAATTCTCGGATTTTTCTTTTTCAGATTTGATGAAGACTACGATCAAATCGCACTTCGCTTGGGTTTCATGTACTCTTTGTCCAATCAAATTGGTCTACTGGGTGTTGGTATTATTGGTACTATATTCCAGGTAAGTATCTCATTAGCGAAGTCTTTCCTTGGTGTTTTATTGTTGATTGTTATCTTTTAGTGGAGACCGATATTTGATCTTCATCGAAAGCAACACTGGCATTCTGTTGTTCCTTTTATGATTGTTGATCTTATTCACGAAACTGTATGGGGATTCTGGCAGGTATTCGTATTTGGATCAATAGGATACTGGGCGGGTACCTACCTTACTTTTTTTTTGGTCATATTTCTGTTACTTACTTTTTTCTAGCTGGTCTTCGTGCAGATGTTGGAGCATACTTTTTCTTCTTGTTGACCTCATACTTTCTTTATCTATCTGTTCTCGCTATAATACAGGTTGTTGCATACCTTAGTCCATCTCAATCGGCTGCTTTCGTTTATGGATCAAACGTCATTGCGTTTTTGATTTTGTACAGTGGTATGTTGTATTTAATACCTTGTTTTGGCTCTTAGTGTACTGATTTCTCTTAAGGATTCTTGATACAACGTGGAGAACAACCTGGATACCTTGTGTGGCTATTTTGGATCAACCCAATGTTCTACGCATTCAACGCAATTGCCATCAATGAATTCTTTCCTTTGACTTTTGAATGTAGCGGTATGTGCTTGAAACTAATAGACTTTACATAGAGTTATTTACTCACTTTTGTGTAGCTGATGATCTTGTACCACCTACTATACTTCCTACTTTTAATGCAACATTTGAAGAAGGCGGATTTGAGGGTATGAAGAAACACGTGAACCAATTAACTTAAAAACACTTTTTTGTTTGAACAACATGAGTTTCTCTTTTTAACCTTTTTTATGAAGGTAACCAAGTCTGCCCATTGACAACTGGTACACAAGCTTTAGAATCCAGAAGCTTCTTGAGTGGGGCTAACGATAGATGGTAAGGGTCTTTAACAATTCTTGGTGTAAATTGCTTACTTGTTCGTTTATAGGTATATGTTAATTGGTTTGTTTGGCTGGGTTGTATTCTGGAACTTTGCTCTTTATTTGGCAATGAGATTCAGTATACCAAAAGAGGTAGTCCGTTCAACACCAAGTAAGTTTGATATCAAGTGATATTACCAAATGAATAGCGGGTTTATTTCATCAAAGTCAAAGTGCTTACGTAGCGTTTTAGAGAAGCTTTTCGAGTTTGATCTTGAAGAAGACAACGCTTTATTGAAAGAAGAGATTCAAGGTGCTGTTTTAAGTTGGAAAGACGTAAGTCAGGAGATGATGATTAAAGTTTAACCTTTAAACTAACAATGTTGTAGTTGAACTACTTTGTTCCTGGAAAGCCAAAGACAATTCAATTACTCACCAACATAAACGGGTATGTAGATACACCATCTCTATGTACCAAAACACGATTTATTAAATACTTTGTAATTAGGTATGTCAAACCAGGTATGGTTGTGGCGCTCATGGGGTACGTGACAAAAAAGATGTTTAATTGTTTTGACTTTTTCTCCTTCAAGACCTTCTGGTGCTGGTAAAACTACTCTTTTGGACGTTCTTGCACAAAGAAAGAATATTGGTAGTATCACTGGTGAAGTATTGATTGATGGAGCTGTAACTGGAGGTGGTTTCGCAGCTTCAATTGGATATTGTGAGCAAACAGATGTTCATATGCATGTAAGTCTTTCTTATCGGGATTATGTTTTGTTTTTTATTTCTCATCACGTGGTTTAGAGTCAAACTGTTTTTGAGACAGTTCAGTTCAGTGCTCGTTTGAGATACACTGGAAATGACGAGAAAGCTGCAATGGCCGCACATATAGACAGGTAAAATGAGATTGTTGAAAGTCTTGTCTAATTCATTACAAAGAACAATGAAAGTTCTAGATCTTGTAGATATTGCAAACGAGCTTGTTGAGAATCTATCTCAAGCTCAAGCAAAGAGAGTTACAATTGCCATTGAGTACGCAGCCTTTTTTTTTGTGTTTGTTCTCAAATTAACATCTTTAGGTATGTTGTGAGTCCTCCTGTCATTTTCTTGGATGAACCTACTTCTGGTACTCCTTAGCATCATTACAATATAAGAACTTACGCTCTTTGCTTAGGATTGGACTCAGCAGGTGCTGATGAAGTAATGACTGCTATTGCGAATATTGCAAAAGAAGGATGTTCTGTTGTCTGCACAATCCATCAACCTTCAACACGTATATTTGATAGATGCTCCCATTTACTTCTACTGAAGAGAGGAGGTATACAAGTATATTTTGGACCAACAGGGGACAGATCAAAAAGTACGTAGAGCCACGGTGATAACCTTGGTTTTTTTTGATTGCGTTTCTATTGACATATATTTTAGCACTTCTTAACCACTTCAAGAACCTTGGATATACGATACCAAACCAACAAAATCCAGCAGATGTTGTATTGGATATTGCTTCATCTAAACTCAAATCCAAAGATGACGATAGAAGCCTACCAGATCAATTCAAAGATACCAAACTAGGAATAAAACTGAAGAAAGATTTGAAGAAGCTTCATAAAAATCCTGCTCCTCCTGCAAAGCGTAGCAAGCGTGTAAGACTCACCCTTTTATCTTGTGAAAACAGACTTATATTTTCATTCTCTTTTAACTAACTGTTGAATACTTACATGAAACATTATAGTACAACGCTTCTTTTGCACTCCAATTAAGTCTAAACTCAGCTCGTTGGTGGAGATACTTTTGGAGACAACCAATTGAGTTCACACTTGGATTTATTCGTACTCTTTTTGTTTCATTGCTACTAGGTATGTTTTAACTCCCAACAGTTATCCGAGTTTTGTGCTTTTTTTTTGAAATTGGTAACTAATTTGTCTTTTTTTAGGTCTTACATACCTTCAAACTGCTAATGATCAAACTGGCGCAAATGAACGTGTTAATCTGGTATTTTTCTCAGCTCTGTTTGCGAATTTATTCGCTTTTGGTATTATTCCAAGGTATGTTACTAGTAACATATTTTGTATCTTGTTCTTCTTCATCTTCAAACTTACTTGGGGTACACTGATGCTGACTAATTTTCTTTTCAAAGGACGTATGAAACACGTGCCGTGTACTACAGAGAGAAATCAGCTGGAATGTACAGTTCAATTTCTTATGTTCTGGGAATGGTGTTACTTGATCTTCCAACCATTCTTATTACTGTAAGTGAACTAAAACTCATTTGCCTTGACTCTCAAATCACAGGCTGTTTTTTTAATATTAGACAACATTTTTTATTGTATTGTATAATAACAAGTTTGCTTAGGTCGTTGTTTCATCAACTATCGTTTATATTCTTGCTGGCTTGAACGTACGAAACAAAACAAAACCCTGGTGAAAGAAGATTCGCTTACTTTGTTTTATAGCCTACCTTTACAGCTTATTTATTTTACATGCTTGGATCTTTTGGACTTATGCTTGCTACATCTGCATTCGCATTGGCTGTCAGTAAGTATCATCACTCTTATATTAAAGCAACTGTTTTGTTAACTTTTTTTGTTAAAGGCTTCTTGACACCAAACATTGCTGTTGGAAACTTGTCTTTCTCTGCTTTCCTGACACTTAATTTCTTAACTGCTGGATTCATCACCGTTAGAAGTGCCATGCCAAGTACGTTTGTTTCTATTTCGCAAGCTTTATTGGCTTAAATAGCCACGTTTCCATTCGACACAACTCCATGTGGGTACTCTCTTACCAGCACTAACTATGAGCTTAGATTGGTTTGGATGGTGGTATTGGATTTCATTCATACACTACTCTCTTGAAGCGCTTTCAATCAATGAATTAAAAGATCGTGTATTTGAATGCCCTGTACGCTATCTTTGTATTTTTTTTCTGTTTTTTTTTCGTGTTTTTTGTTGTTCCGATCCACAATATTTGGTGCACCCAGTCTCTTACTCACATTTAGGGTAACGTTGGTGCAATACCTATATCATTCCAATCAGAATCAGGAATGAATGTGACGCAATTCTATTGTCCTATCACAAACGGAAATATCATAATTGATGCTTTCGAAATGAATGTTGACTTGAAATGGATTGATATGGTTGTATTATATGGCATATACTTTGTTTTTGTTATTATTGCTATGCTAGCACTTCGTTTTATTCGCCACCAGAAACGTTAAAAACACTTGTACTAGGACAGAAAATAAATTACAAGTTAATTCTTTCCTCACGTGTAATTAATGATGTCGACAACAAACCTCAACGGTTGACCAAATATTATTGGGCATAGGTTTCCCTTTCCTTGTTCTCCATCCACAATAGAAACAGATAGATTATGATGAATCTGGAACAGCCTTGAATTGGGTTAATATTTCAGCGTATCCCAAATACACTTCTCAGTAATACTAGCAGTCAACACTATCTCGCTAATTGCGATATTCTTATTATTTTCTTACAAAGAGGTTTTTTTTTTTGGGTGTTACCTTATTCTACTAGTAGTTTTGTGGTAAAGGTATTTGTATACTTGAAATTGTTGTTGAGTGATTTACTAGGCCATTACTATCCAGCATAAAAAATGCTAGTTCTCTAATTGATAATTTTAATGCTTTTGAATCCACGTGATTGAAAGTAGTGATTTATGTATTAATCCTATAGTACGTAAATGAGCTTCGGAGTTTTTATTTCACGTTTCTTTTTAAACGTTTCGTGATATCATGGTACTATTTAGAGTCGTAGTACTGTCTTTTACATTATTAAATCCCTACGAACAACCTTCAATGCGCTGAACAGTACCAACAGCGTAGAGAAGAAAAATGTTTGGGTGCGGTTCATACTATGAGTTGTAGACTATTTTCTGATACATCAGGATAAGTTAAAATGCCCCTTATAGCGATGTTGTGCTAAATGGGATGTGTACATTGTGAACGCCCCTACAAAAACGTCTTGTGCTTTTGTACACCATTGCGCCATTTCAACTCCGGCGGGTTCTTTTGCCCTTGATAGCTGAACAGTGTGCCAGAACCGCACGTGGGCAATGATTGAAGTGGGACAGGCGGAGTACTACCAAAACAAGTACATGATTCACAACCACAAACAGTGTTGAGGTTATATTTTCTATTAAACAACGTGCGTTACAACACCGCTTGATGTCTGAACAAAAACAAAGTACAGAAGAAGCGTTAACGTTAGAAGGTTAGTAACAAGAACAGGATATTTTCACGTGCTCTATTTAACAGTTATGCAGACGAATTGGCAATACTGAGGGGACGATATGAAAGTATTACAACGGGTGCGCTTAATCTTACCATGGTTTTTAAGATGTTTGACAATCTGTAGTAAAGGAGCTAAACAGCAGATTGTGTAAAACACAATTCGGCGACACAATTTTATTGTTTGCAGGTATACATCTGACCACGAGTGAATGTAACTGGATTTTAGCACAGAATGGTATGCCTATTATTGTAACAATTTGTGTACAAAAGGGCGCAAACTTTGAATATATGGATAATGGAGGATGGACACCTCTCCATTGTGCAGGTACCTATATTGTTATCAATATACAATTGTAACTTGTACCTCTAGCACATCAAGGACATTGTGAAGTCGTCGAAACATTGCTTGGTTTAGGTGTAAATATTGAAGTAAAGTCTAAAAATGGATGGACAGCTCTGCATCGTGCAGGTACAAATTGGTGTCAGTCAATGTATAATTATTGACAACTTAGCATATGATGGACAGAGAAGTTGTTGAATTATTACTTGATTCTAACGCAGACATTGAAGCAAAAGACAACTCTGGATGGACAGCTCTCCACCATGCAGGTACTTTATAGTTGTCAGTTTAAAATTATTGTAACTTCTTCTAGCAAAGAGTGGGCATAGCAAAGTTGCTGAAGTATTAATCAGTTCAAAAACTGATATTGCGGCAAAAAATAACAAAGCATGGACAGCTCTCCATCTTTCATGTACCTTTATTAGCAATCTTAAATTATTGAACTTGTACTAGCACAAAATGGACATAGTAAAGTTGCTGAAGTATTACTTGGTTCAAACGCAGATATTGAAGCAAAAGACAACTCTGGATGGACAGCTCTCCATGTTGCAGGTACCCTTATTGTTGTCAATGTACAATTGATGTAACTTGGCCTATAGCAAATGATGGACGCATTAAAGTCATTGAAGTATTATTTGGTTCAAACGCAGGTATTGAAGCAAAAGACAACGAAGAAGCTACAGCTCTCCATCATGCAGGTACAACTTGGTGTCACTCAATGTATAATAATTGTAAACTTAGCAAATTTCGGACAGAGTAGGGTTGTTGAAATGTTACTTGGTTCAAACGCAAATATAGAAGCAAAAGATGAGGGAGGATGGACACCTCTCCATTTTGCATGTACTAACCTGTTGTCACTGCTACAACTTGATGTAACTTATATTTTTTTAGCCAGCAAAGGACACATTCATGTTATTGAAATATTGCTTAGATCAAACGCTGATATTGAAGCTAAAAATAAAAATGAATGTACAGCTCTCCATATTGCAGGTACCTTATTGCTGTTACACCAAAATATAAACCAGTCTTTTAGCACGTAATGGAAGGAGTAAAGCTGCTAAAAAATTGCTTGGTTTCAATGCAGATATAGAAGCAAAAAATGTTAAAGGATGGACAGCTCTCCATTATGCAGGTGTTACTGTTGTCTATTTATGTACAACTTGTTGTAACTTATATTTCTTAGCACGTGGTGGGCGTAGTAAAGTTGTTGAAATATTACTTGGTTCTAACGCAGATATTGAAGCAAAAGACAACGAAGGATGGACAGCTTTGCAGCATGCAGGTATGATGCTACCTTATTGTTGACACACGAGTGTGTAACATTCCTAGCGTACTTTGGCTATAGTTCTGTTGTTGTTACGTTGTTGAAAATGAGTAAAGCCATTTCACTGGATACAAATGTATGGCAACAAACAATATTTAAAAAGATACTATTGGGTGTTGTTGATAATGATTCCTTGTTCATTTCTGTATTTGAAACTGTCTTGACAGTATTCCCAAATGGTAAACGATCCCGCCAACTATGGCTATCTTGCGCTTTGAACAAAGTGCCACAATGGAGACTCAATCTTGCAAAATGGTTGCAATACTTGGTATGCCCTTTCTTTTTTCACAGAGCTTGTAAACTGATTGTTATTACAACAGCCAACACGATCTTATTTTAAACTTGCATTACAAAAAGGTATTTGTTATTTAATATGTACATATGATCGCATAGTTGTACAATCTTCAGTACGACACTGTTCATTTTGTGACATTCAAATAACGAGCTGTTTTTAAAGACCTTTTGGTTTGAGCATGGAGAATTAATGGAAGGCATACTATTTGACCTACCTGAAAATATGTGGGTCAATCCAAAACAAACCAGCTGTATTAAGATATGTAAAAAAGAAGGATGGTGTACAAACTCACTTAAAGTATCCAAACAAGATGGTACCAAAAACAATGCAACTTCTTTTAACTTGGTACTACAACACGTCAACTTAAGTTCCATCTAGTCTCAGTGTGCTATACATGTAGCTCTGATGCAGTGATTTTGTGCCAGTATTGCGCTGATGAGCATATCCAAAACCATGTAATTTCTGTACTAGTTGAGTTTATTAACAGGTATTGATAGAAATTTAAAAAATTACAAAATGTTACCTTTGTGTGCGAATGCCAAAATTGCAAACATGGTATTAATCCTACCTCTGTAAATCTTGTACTTGGTAAATCACTTGCAGGTATGTGCTCACCTTTTGACAGTGTCATACTAACACGCTGAAACTCAAGGATTAAAAAGTGAAACCTTCTGGGACTTAAATCCAAGATTACAGTATGCTCATCATTGGGATAGATCTAATAATATGTCAGTTTAGTATTCCATAATTTTCTAGCAAGCTTACGCTTTAAACAGGGCTGTTGGGAAAGCAACAGATTATAGAACGTTAAATCTGTTTGATGACAACACTGTCGCCAAGAGAGAACTTGAGTTTCTTCATCAACAACTATCAAAAATGCCTGGATATGATAAAGTAACTGTTGTAAAAGCACTTCTTGTATGCAATGATGTCTTGACTTGTAACTTTGGGATGTACAATATAATAGTGAAACACAGACATCAGTACGCTAACAGGTTTCTTTATAAACAAATGGAGCTTACACTACTATTTAGAGAACTTCCAAAGTTATTTTGTAAAGACGAATGGCAGCAAGACAGTCATAAGAGAGCTGTAGCAGCTAGGTTTGAATCTCTAATCAACAACAACAGCTCCACTTTAGAACAGGTAATAATATTCAACATTAATCATCTTACACGTTTTCAGTCACCAGTTTTATTGATGGTTCATGGTACATCTCCTGAAGCCGCTTTGAGTATTGTAAAAGCTGGATTTGGTACTGTGAGTTCTTTAGATGGCGGGTATTATGGTCAAGGCATCTACTTTACTGTATGTGAAACTACGTCTCAAACTTATTCTTAACCTGTATTGTTTTTAGAGTAGCCTTGAATATGCTTGCTCATATGATACATCAGGAAATGGAGAAGTGACTCTTGTTTTAAGTCTAGTCACTCCTGGAAATGTATATCCTGTACAAACGACTTTGCTATTTTATTTATTTACTGGCAGTAATAGGTTACAGAAAAGCCTAATGATGATGATAACTTTTATGGTAAACCAATAAAACCAGGATACCAGAGTCACTACACACTTGTAGACAAGAAAGGTATTGTTGTTGCCGAAGACAAAGTCAATAAGGCAATGCGTGATGAGTTGGTTGTGGCACAAGGTATTCCACTGTTTATTCCGATACTAATGTTATCATATTAGACGTTCAAGCTGTAGCACGATACATAATAAAAGTTGTAAAGCACAAACGTAAAACATCCAAATCAAAAAAGAGTAAACCAAAAAATAAAACACAAGCAACCAAAACATCAACTGATGTCACTGATGTAGAACATGAAGCAGACTCAGATAATGATGAGTTGTCAGACGATGAAGAGAACTTGTTCAAAAACAGGTACACATGCTGATACCATTTTACTTTGTTCCTTACTTACATGTACAGACAATTATGGGGAGCTACAAGTTTGAACAAGCCAAAACAACTGAGTGCACATGATTTACAAGTACAAGTATTATCAAATAAAATCAAGGAAAAAGATGCAAGACTAGAAGAAAAAGATACAGAAATTGCTGAGCTTCTTGCTCGAATTGCTACGCTTGAGAGTAAAAAGTAACTCTATATTATGAATTAGTGTACTTGCAATAAAGACAAACGACTACCAGCTTCCAAAACATAGATTCTTTTTTCCCATTTTATTCTGCTATTTTCAAACCAGTAGAACATGGAACAAATTGGTGTCATAGCAAAAGCCATAGCCAAACTAGTACGCGAAATTGCGTTTACTCAAAACTGTTCCTGAAACCATTAATTGAACATCTTCAGTCGTATCACGTGGTTCTCGAATATTACTAACATACTTTGGAGTATTCTTTGTTTGTAATGAATCTGAAGCATACCAACTCCAAAAGTGTTGCGCTGTCCTGTACTTTCTAGAAGAGAAATAAAAACCAGGCGTACGCTGTTACAGGTTAGTTGCGGGCTTATGGTACCATTTAGTTTTCAGGAATGCAAAATCGCTTGAAACCATCTCGAATGCGCAGGGCTAACACACGTGCGAGGCACATGATACAAATCTTGGAATTGTACCGTACATATAGGTGAGTTATGATACGTACAGCCTTGTAGCGATGGTGATGCTAAAATGTAAAAAACCCGCATACCAAAAAGAGCTTTGACCTTTTCGTCATTATTCTCCAACACGTTACAATCAAATATGGAAAGTGGAACACAACGTTTGTCACGCTGCTATTTCCTAGGGTTTGCACTACATTTCGAAATGTAGGTGGCATGTTCTATTTCTTCGAAATCCGTTCTTTTGGAGGCATTTTGTATTGTCTGTTTCATTCAAGTTTTGAGACAGACTGACTTTTAGCAAAAAAACTCCAGTTTCTGCCCGATCTGTCAGATCTGACGGATTTGACACTTCTGACAGATCTTGCAAATTGTCATTTTTTTAAATGTGATCTACCCTCACGTGAATCCAACCATTTCAAACCCACGTGATTTAACAAACCCGTAGCAAAAAATTTTATTTACATATTTGACGCCTGGCGGCGTTTACAAAGCCTACAGCAACGCTGGTGGTGTTTTGGGGCGGTTTTGACGTTGTTACACCACTATGTTAAGCTTATCAGTGTTTTAGTGAATGACATTCAATAATAAAAGCTATAAATGGAATGTTTTATAATAGTAATGGAGTTGGGTCACATTGCAAAAATTACTGAAAATTGTTTTCTTGTTTTTTTATTGCACAATTTTAAAAAGCTGTTTTTGTGCTACAATTCAACACGTGTTCAAAATTTCAACTGGGAACATTGACCACACACTGTATTGTTCTTTCTCAAAAAACTTTTTTGGAGTACAAAGTACAACATGTTGCCAAAAACTGTGTTTTTTATTTGCTCCATCTTTTTAATTAGTGGTATGTTACTTTTAGCGTACGTTACGCTTGTGTTAGCTTATTGTAACGGTTTCTTGTAAACCTTGCTGTAAGCGGTATTCTACGTTTATTAGGCGCTAAAAAATCATATACTGTATTTACGCAATTAAGTGAAACAGATTGTGATCTTAATTATTTCAGTATCAACGCTAACAAGTCAGAAATGGGTAACAAAAAATGTAAGCAAGCGGTAGACAGGCTGGATAAGGCTAGTAAACTGAAATCTATCAAAAAAGCTGCAATTGAAGCGAAAAAACTAGAGATAGACGAAATCACGATTCTAGTACTTGGTAGGCGTATCAAACACCGTCAGTTATTTAATTTGAAACTAATAAACACCAGGATCGGCATTCAGCGGTTAGCACGAAATAAAAGCGGTTATTAGCTTATTTAGTCACGTAAATAGGCAAATCTACGTTTGTTAAGCATTTTTGCGTACAATTGCTTCAAGAAGATGTAGAAGCCCGACGAGATTACAACTTCGGTATTACACATCATATATGGTATTGCTTACAGGAATTTAAACGAAGTCCTTATTTTAGTCGTTGCAAGAAGGCACGGCTTACTTGCTAAAGATCTGGTATTTGATTTGGTTTAATTAATTAACTAGAGCACTCAATCCCTTATTTTGAGTCTATCGGATCCAGACGATCCTAAGTGTAATTGCAATTATAATTTCGACTCGGAGCAATCTTGTTTTGATGCTGTTAAAAAGTACGTGAAAGGAGAAAAAAAAAGAATTTTCTGAGAAAGAAGTTAATAGTATTTTTTACAGGCTCGTCAATTCAGACTTCATGGATGAATGTACTGCATTTAAAGAATCTCTTGTGTACAATAGCCTTATGCATAATTTATCTATGTACGTTGATATACAAGCTGATAATAGAATACAAAATGAACTTTCTTACTAACCTTTTTCTTTTAAGTTTATTGAACGCTGTTGCAAAAAGAACTAAAGGATGGGAAGTAACAATACCTGAAATTATGAATGTACGTATATGGACAACAGGGGTTGTAGAAAAAGAGTACCTAGGCCTTAATGGTCAACAGTTTAATCTTTTGGATGTTGGTGGTACGTCTTTTTTAGTTTTAAAAGTATTTGTTGCTCAGGCTTATCACGTGTTACTTTGTACTCAATAATACTTTTCTTTTAGTATTTGTTTATTAAAATTAGAGTTTTTTATTATAAGCTGTGGCATTGTTGAAGGCTTATGCTACTTTTGTTATTTTTTGCAGTTGGTCTAAGTTTTTATTTATTAAGGTCATCGAAATGAATGGAGAAAATGGTTACATTGCTTTGGAAATGTACATT
The DNA here is from genome assembly GCA_038496445.1 of Trichosphaerium sp. ATCC 40318. NCBI lineage: Eukaryota > Discosea > Flabellinia > Trichosidae > Trichosphaerium > Trichosphaerium sp. ATCC 40318. The sequence continues at coordinate 38,944 of JALMLS010000445.1, read as the reverse complement.
ATATTTGCCATGTGGTGTCACTAACCGAGTATCTTTTTTGAATTCAAGTAAGGCATAGACAAGACACTAATCCATAGTTGTTTCGTGTTGTGACTTGTATTTTTATTGGAATTTCTTTTTTTGTTTTGTCTTTAACTCTCAAGCTTCATGTACTTGTTGTGTGAAGATTCACAAACAAATTCATACGAAAAAGCAAAACTTTTACTCTCAGAACAAATTAGCAGTAAAGGGTTAGCACATGCCAGCGTCATTGTAGCTTTATCAAAATATGATCTTCTCAAAAAGTTAATGCCTGAGAACTTCGTTAAATTCCAAAAAATGTTTCCACACTACAAAGGTACGTTAAAAACATGCCTTATTGATCCCATAAATTAAACAAAAAGGAAAATTTAATTTGATTGTGGACCCTTAGACTTCAATACAAGAATATTCCTATTTTTTTCTTTCTTTTGATCGATATCAGTTGTTCAATCAATGCCTATAACTTTGTTTGCTTATTTTTATTGAAGGTTCATCTGATGTTGATGAAATTGTCTTACACATCATTGAAGATTTGAAAAAGACTATTAATAAAGGAAGATACAATGTAATGTTCATTTGCGGCACGCTAACAGAGTTCGATTTGCACTTTCCCTTGGTTCGCATAATTGAGAAAATTGCTTATAAGACAAGACGTGGAGGTACCTCACTAGTACTAATTTTATGTAAATACTCACATTTTTGAAAGAGGACACTGAGGAGAGTAAAGGGAAGCCTGATACTCGATTTGGAAAGTCATTTAAGTCGTACTTGTTTCCTGATTTAAGTGATGCTACTATCATTCCATCAGAGTTTAGTAGGCTCAGAGGAGATAAATATGAAGTGCTTAATGACTTTGAGTTCGAACTAAACCAAGAGTCATCGCTTAAGATCAGCAGGGTAAGAAAAAAGCAAAATATGGAATTGTGTAACTTACTTTTTTTTAGGTATTCGTGGAGAGCCAAGTGCCTGAGCTGTTTGTAGACGCTGGAGAAAAAGATTCCATCCTGAAGCTTGACCATTCTTCTAGAGCGTTCGATTGTCTTATTTCTTGTATTTATGGCAAATCAGTTCAATACGATGACGAACCTTCATTTATAAAACTGTTACAATCACTTAAAACGAATAAGCTCGTAAAAGAAATCCAAAGGACCAAACCTGGATGCTACTTTATCAATTCGAAGGGTATCAAAAGATCTTTAAAGAGACTATACAAGCATGAAGAATCAAAGGATTTAATTCTAAAGACTAGTGATGACAACGAACTGAAGTGTCACAAGGTACATTTTTTTTTTTTGCAACTTTTTTTTCTTTGTTTGTTTACTTTTCCGAGTTTTCTTTTTATCTAGCGCCAATACTGTGATTGCTCGTACTATTGTAATATAATAACTGATTGTATTGTTTTAGGTTATCTTAGTAGCACGCATACCGTTCTTTGAACAAATTCTGGTATCAAATCACTCAACAGATAAGAATGCTAATGTCATCAAAATTGGTGAACCTCTCGGTGTCGTCAACCTTTTATTGGATTATCTATACAAAGACAGCATTCCCTTAAACGATATAGATACTCTATGGATGCTTTACAAGTTAAGTGATAAGTACCAAATCGAAAGAATGAAAGGATATGTTTTATCAGGCTTTGTAAAACATCAATGTGGTGTTGAATGCCTTGATGTCTTTTTACAGATACTAGAATACACAATGCACATGGAAGGAGAGATTATAGAAATGATGTGTCATGATTGGTTTGTACGTCATGCTTGTAACGGACATGATTTTGTTTTAAATGAAGGAACACGTGATGATGTTGTTGCTTACTTGAGAACACTTCATCCTGTGCTAAGAGATACAGTTACCATTATTAACGACAACACAAGTACAAGTCTTTAAACAGCCTATGACTCTACAATTATAAACAATAAAGCACGTGACAATGTCCGTTGAGTAATTACGGGTCTCACTCATTATCCACAACATACTTGAAACTACATCGATAATAACATCTGGGTAAAGAAACGCCTTTGTTGTATTTAAGAATACCTACATGTTTTGCAGCTGATTTTGCTTCAGGTATCGTTTTAATTGTACTAGCGTGGTATATAATAATATCGTGAACAATAGAAGCAAGGAGATAACAGGTTTGACAAGGCTTTAAATCTTGATTTGGTTGTTTTGAGCAAGCTATGCGCTATAATCTCGGTAATATCAGTCTCATTGAGGTGGGCTGCCATCGAACTTGGCTCAAGGCTTTGATGTAGAAGATTCAGCTTTGCTTGCCTTTGGACTTGGCCTCCAGGAGCTTTACTGCACTGCAAAGCTTCTAAGAGCCCTCAACTGCTATCTTCGGATTCTACAACTGATGATTAAGGTAGTTGCGTTGTTTTTTTTTGCACTATCTATGCATAGAAGTACTTTTGACATATTCCACGCTAGTGACTATAGTCGCTCATGTTTTTTAAGTTACAGTTATAGCTGTGCAAGATGAGCATTCCTTAAGAGTACATCAATGTTGCCGAAAACTCTCCCTGCCGTTAGGTATCTACTTCCAAGTGTTTGCTGTATATTACCACGTCCTTTTTGTACTTTGGATAGTTTTCTTTGAAAGTAATTTGCACATGTATTCAACGCTTGTAAGCGTACGATCTAATTTATCCAAATACATGCCATGCTACGTATTTACTATATACAGCATAGGACTTATTTTAGTGAGCGCTAGATAGGTTGCCCACGTGTTAAGTTAGAGTATCTGAAACCTGTAGACAACAAAGGATAAGAAATCATGATGAGTGCTTTGAAATCAAAGTATTGTCACCTGTTGAACCTTCCGCTTGAGCTACAACTTGATATAGTTGATTTAGACTTTGCAGTTTATGTACAATGGCCTCTTCTATCAAAATACACGGCAACAACCACAAGGTTTGACGATGAACTAAAAAAACATGGAAAGTGGATAAAAAACAAAATATTGTATTACTACGACAGTAAGCGAAATAAGTACTCTATCCACTACAATCGTAAGGTAAAATAGCAAAAAATTACAAACGCCAATCTAGTGATAGCACCAATGACTTCAACTTAAGGCCATAAACGCAGCTGCGAAATAATATTGCCTTTTTGACTTCCTGTGTTCACGTGATCTTTATTTCTTGTGACTAAAATATGTTAGGCTGAGTGTAGTTTCAAACATGATGTGCTTCATGGGGAGTACAAAGAGTGGAATCAATTTAATGATCATTTACAGCAGCATTGTTACTACATAGATGGTTTTCTTGAAGGAGAATACAAGTGTTTTTATGATAATGGCAAAATAACCATGCATTGTTATTACATCAAAGGCAAACAAGAAGGAGAGTTCAAAGGGTGGCATGATAATGGACAGCTGCGCATGGAATACTGTCGTGTTGATGGGGAGCTGGAAGGAGAGTATAAAGCATGGCACAGAAATGGCCAATTAGAAGCAAAATACAGCTGTATTAAAAGTAAACCGCATGGAGAGCACAAGATATGGTACAGTGACGGTCAAATTAGATGTGTAATTATGAACAGGTATGGCACATGTGAATGGAGCAAACAGTGGGATATTAACGGTCAATTAATTGCAGAATATCATCGCACAATACTTATGGATTGTTGGTGTTATTTTGTTTGCATTGTAATGCTAGCAGTTGGTTTTTTGATTATTTATGTAATTAGCACTATCTTGTGCTTGTTCTTAATTTGATGTTCATTTTTGTTTTGAATCTACATTGTATTTTCCATGTTTCCAGCCTATCCCCTTACATAGTCAATTGCATTACAATGTTCCAGAAGGTATATTTTCAATCTAAAAATGATTGTAAGATTGACACAGTGTTCGCTAATAAGTATGCTGGTTGTGGCAACCGTCCAGGAGACGCTTTGCCCTTCGGATGAATGGGTGAGTAGACAGGTTCGTACTACCCAAACTAAGTGATCGCTTGTTGAAAATTTCAACCGTATAACTCAAGAGATCTATGCTTATTTGTTATGAAGGTTTTAGTGGCGTTTACACGTTCTTGGATATCAAATGCGACAACGAAATATTTAATCTCTGACAGAGTGTTTCGCTTTAATAAGACTTCTAATAATTTGCCAACACTTTCAGATTGCTATATTGGTGCCTTCCATGATCCAGTCCGCATCTTCAACATACATTATTTATCACTAGGCCTTTTACCTGTTAATACTTGTATAACTAGGGAAGTATTGATAACGTTGGATTTGGTTGCATAATGGAAGTGTTTGATGACAGCTTTTGTGATGGAGATATTGTTGTTGTTCAAAAAGATTTGGTTGTAATAGACACACGTGTCCTTGAAGATAAGCTGGTAGTTAGAGGTACACAGAGGTATAATTTTAGCAACACTAACAGTGTTGTATTTCAGGTGATTTTACCTTGGGATCAGGAGGAGCTTATATTCAGTGAGAATACAACAATAACTGTTGATTGTGACTTTAGAAGGCGAGATTGTATTAAATTTTGTTACCTCTTCCAAGGTATCGCTCATCAGGTGGAAAGAAAATTGTGAAGCTCCGAAGTTAGATTCATTCAGCATTCGAAACACCAACGGTTGCTCTGTTGAGGCATCCATATCGATTGGCAAAAAAAGCGAGTAACAGTCAACGGCTCAAAGTTTGCGCAAAACAACTTTGTACCTGGTGGTCTATTTTTAAAGGGACATTACTGTATCTTCAAGGTTTATTACAGGTAACCAAAAACGCATTTTGAACTGATTTACAAACGCATTAAGCACTTTTTGTAAGTACCACGTGTATATTCTTATTGTCATGTCATCTTGCTTAGCTGATGGAAAATATTATAAATTTTTATTTTGCGGCTTAGCTCGCACTTAGCGATAAGAGTAATCACGTGCACAATAAAATTTTTACTCGCTAAAAAGCATCTTTATTCTTTAACATTTGCACTTGCTTTCCTCTTCTTGTTGAGCTACAGGACTTGATGATTTTCTTTCTTCTAAAACTATATGATCTTCTTCAGAATCTGATTCTTCCTCACTCTTTTTCTCTGGGACTTCTTTTACTTTCTTTACTACTGCTTTAACTAAGTATTCTGCAGATTCTGTAACATTGATATCATCCTTTGCGGATGTCTCAAACCATGTGAGAAATCCATGTTCTTGACAATAACGTTCCATTTCAGAGTTACTTTTAGTGAAAGCGCTTTTTTCTTTCAAGTCAATCTAAACAGTTTGTCAGTGTTTCTCCGTACAGAGCTACACGTGATGTTTCGCATTTAATAAAAGAAAAATATGGTTTAATGTACCTTGTTTAATAGAAGTATGGTAGGAATAGGATCTTCAGTACCAGGGAAGAACACTTTGACTTTTAAATCTTCAAGCCATTTTGATGCTGCTTCGAAAGTTGAAAATCTTGTAACGTCACATACTACCATAGCACCCAATGAATTCTTATAGTACACCTACAAATATCAAATAATTAATTCAATATAAATCTAGCCAAAACAAACTGTAGGGCGCGAAGCAAGTCGTGAAGAAAATCAACTTTTTTATTGTAAAATCAAAAAAGCTCCTTGACAACGTACCCTTGTCATGTGTCCAAATCGCTCCTGTCCTGCAATATTCTTTTGTTAATACGTACTCACTTCCATTATAAAACGATAAAAAACGAACCTGCAATATCCTAAGAATAACATTAATAAAAATCACGTGACTTTTAAAAAAAATTAAATTGTACCCATAGTTGAAGCCTCACAGTGGTGCCATCAACAATGACAGGTTTCCAAGCAAAGTCAACGCCGATCTAAAAGAGCGTCAGCCGAAGAAAAAAAAGAAAAAAAAAAGAGTTCATTTTGATGTTACTAGCAAATTTCGACGTGAGTTGAATGCACTCCACGTTGTATTTCTGTATCTCTCTTCCTTTTCAAGTGCTTTTGACGGTTTTTAAGAGTTTAAAGTGACAAAACGGAAAAATCTGTTAGATTGTACTTACAGTAGCCTTGTAGCTGTGGGAGAAAATGCCATGCGCGAAGCGACTGATAATTGAAGTTTTACCCGTGGCTACATCACCTACGTTTCACCGTTAGTGTCTTGTGTTGTAACCATACAAGTTGTAAAAGCGCGAACCGACAACGAGCACTTTTGCCAATAAATCCTGTTTGTTGTTTTCTGCCGATATTGAGTCTTCTGATGATTCTGACTACTCATAACATTAGTTGTGGAGCACAATACTACTCATTCTACAGCAATTGGCATAAAACAGCGCTCAATAATTCTTTATGAGTATCCAGAGCGTGTATACATACATAAAAAGAGAATAACAACAGAGTTTAGGTTTGTTTGGAAATTTTCGCGTAGTTGACGTCTACACGTGATCATCTACGTACCATTTTCAAATTAGGGTGAGATACGCGGTGTAACTTCTTGAGCTCGTCTGGTCTACGTAAGCCTGGTTTTCTGTAAGTCATAGGAACCATTGATGCATAAGGTGTCATACTTATTCAAGGAGAAAAAAAAATAGGCTGCCAGGAGCGCAAAAATGGGCGTTAAGTGTACCAATCTTGTCTTGGTAACGTAACAAATACAATTTTGGAACCTTCAGATTTTCTTCTCCGGCTCAACCTGAAACGCTCTTTTAAGGGCCCCAAACACCAGATTTAGTTTCTCAGGATGGATTGCGAGTGTCTATAACCTCGCTGTAGAATGCAAGCTACCTCATGTATCTGTGAAATACTTCGCATAACGCTACTCTAGTTAATTTCTTCGATTTTCAACACATTTCCACTTTATTACAAATTACAAGACGTGTCCCTACAGTGGCACATATAACCGTGCACTGAAAGCGCGCTAACACATTTATTTCTACATTTCTTCAGAGAACGTTTTTGCTCTGATGAAAATCTATTCAAAAACCACAAACTGAGATTAAGACAGATTAATGCCTTGGTCACGTGTTTATACACCCCTAGCCAATATAACAATAGCTCACTTTTTATCACTCTTTGTCTGGCATGTACTGATAAAGTGAAGAATACTGCATATTCTCATTTTTTTCTCCCAATTAAGATAAAAATGGGCAAAAAAAACCAAAGCTTTCAAAACCTGGTGTGGAACACAATTTCTTTGGTGAACGGCATTTCAAGCAACTGGCAATAGCGCCAAATCAATACCTAGTTAATTATCTTGTTAAAGTAATGCCAGCCAACATACCCTTGTTTGCAGTGTATGGAGTACTTTCGGACTCACTGAGTGTTTGGTCTCTCAAGGCTTATTGTTGATTTTCTGCTTCGTACACTTAGGAACACTCTTGCGGTGTGCGTTAGACTCTATTTGTTTCCATTTTGACCCATTTTCTCTTGTACAACCATCCGCTAGCTGTAGGACCACGACTTACACGCTGAAAGTAAGTGCACTGTGAAAAGTGTAAGCTGACTTTTAAAATTTTTATAAAAAAGTACAAAAAAAACCTACACAACCTCTCTAGAGATCTCCTCGGAATAGCAATAATTGAAAAAACCCACGTAACGTTACGTGTAGCCAAAACCGATTCAGCCTGCCTTCTAGAGGTACATACCCAGCAACAATAGAAGAACCTGCACCAGCAGTTGTGGAGACTCATCTAAGGAACCTACATAGAAATGTTAACCTACCCAGACGGAAGCTTTAAAAGTTTTTGGAAGCCTCACGAATGGAAGGAATTTCCCGACGGAGCAGTGTATTTTATTAGAATTGGTTCCAGCTCTGTGCGCATGGGATCATCAAATAATACAACAACTCTTCAAAATAGGTTTAAAGGTTATTTCAAAGACATTGGACCAGAGGTAAAAATAATCAAACTCTTTCATGTTCCGCCATTTTTCAGGTACTGTGACGGCAGTCTCGCGTCCATCTAATGCTTACTTTTCTTTGTAATAGTAACGTACCTTCCTACACATACCCGTCCATAGCTTCAGGGTTCGAACATGTAGAAAAGCTAATATTCTTATACCTGTCAAAATACCACCATGGTGGTCACAACGGTTACTCATTCCTAAAGGCTGATATATGCATCAAACAGATTGAAGCAGTTTGTCAAAAAATCATTTCCTTGGCTAAAAAGGGGATTGTTTGGCCTGGTGACCACGATATGCCTGACGTCGAACTATATTACAAGTATGTTAAAAATAGAAGCCGTACACAAAAATTGCCAAAAGCTCGGTTGGAACAAAAAAAGGAGCAGGTACCATCCTTTCAAAACTTTAATTTTATTCATGTCTGCTAGGAGCTTGATGAAGTGGATAATAAGCTGTACTTGGCTAAAGAAAAGCTGAAATCATTGCATATTGGGAATTCACTTGCTTTTGATCCGCGTCTAAAGAGCGTTCTCTCAACTAATGGCTGCCTCGAGTTTCTTTGGGGTGGAATAGTGTTATTTGCTTCAATAATCACTCTAGACGCCACTAAGGTGTTTCAGGTACGAATGCCGTAAACTAACCTCAATCTTAACAATTTTTCTTTTTTAACATCCATCAGGGAAGCGCTGGGATAATACTAGGTGTGGTCGTATACGCGAGCAGTGAAACCAACAGACATCGACAAAAGGCACGTTGGTATTTATAATTTGTCTTATGTACATGCTACGTTAACGTTGGACTAATTTGAGTCCTTCTAGGCCATCACAAAATGGTTGGCTGTAAGCAATGTTGTAAACATGGGCATTTATTTGTTCCAAAACAACCTCTTTGCAAAAGATTTGACTTATGTTGGTGCAGTTCTTCATACATTCCTTGGTCTAATGAACATGTACTACGGTTGGTCGTGAATTATTGTATTTGTGATATGGCGGAGATATTTATCTCGTCCTGTGACGCAATAGACGCAAATAAAAAAAAACAGTTTAGGTTGTCAATAATGACTGAATATTCACATACAAGACAATATGTATAACCAGTGGATCTGGTAGACCGTCTGTTATTATTAATTTAGCTTGTACATGATCTTGATAGTTATCTTATTATATCCTTGAGGCTTGCTCCTTATTAGCAATCTGATTTGTCATGTTAGCATTACGTTATTCAAGGTATATATCATTGAGAAATAAATACCGTCATTTTATTAAGGAATGTACTTGTGTTCAAACATGTACCCTATAGATATTTCACGTTCTTCAAAAAACACATTTGTCGGATGATAGTACCATGCTTCCCCTCCACAGCTTATAAAAAGATATTGTCCAACCCATGACATTTTGCATCGCCTCATTAAACGTTTTTGCTCTGATGAAAATCTCTTCAAACACAAACTAAGATTAAGACGAATGAATGCCTTATTCATGTGTTTATACACATAGAGATTATCGTCATCTACAACCAATATAAAGAATACATCGCTGTCTGTTTTATCACTCTTCGCCATGGCATGTATTGATCCTTTGAGAGTGGAGAAAGAACATTTCATGTTCTCATTATTTTCTCCCAATTTAAGCAATGTTTCATCCTTTGGTTTAAACCCATAACTACCTTTGTAATACTTACAAGAAGCAATGATATTACAACCATGACGTATAGTTTTAATGACTTTGAGTGTGTCAAAATTATAAAATTGTAAATCTCTTGAATTTGACGATACTAACACAGTCTCATCTGTATCCCAAAAAAACAGTTGTGAAGCATAAGCCTCTAAGGTTTAGACTTAGTCAAGTGCAAATATCATAAGAAAACCTTGGTTTAATGGAAAATTATCAGTGTCATAGTTATAGATAAAAGAGGGTGGGTACAGAAAAAATCAACAAAAAAAAAGTTATTCTAACAAAAACGTAGTAGTTGACTTCAGACTTTGACATTATATGAACATGTAAAGTTTTAGTAGAAAAGTAAGTAATTGCGTACTTGGCGTTATAAAGAATACACAATCTTCTCCTCTTGATTGTTTTAAGAGTCCAGGAGAATAGTAATGATTAAGTAAAAATATAAAAGTACTTTCATTTTTTTCTGAATAAACCATACTGACCACTCTATTATCGCTCACTGGGAAGTTCTTATCTATACACAGTTCACCAGAATCAACGTTCAATATATAAGGTCCTTTACCATTAGTTATAACATAAACCTAATAGCAAGAGTAAGCGGTAGTCAATAGTGAGTTTAACATTAAAAAAATTTGAAAAGTCTTGTAACCTTTCCGGAAGGTCCTGCACAAGCGTAAGTGATCTTTTTTGTTAGTATCTTTGGTACAAACGTCGTAGGGCATATCCAGTTCGTTTTTCTTTTAGTAAAAGCCTGAATCGGGCATTTCCTGACTACTACAACTTCATGCTTCTTAAAAGCCTAAAGAACATTAAAATACAGTATGTACAATACCAGCGGTTTCAAATGTACCTCACCAAAAGGTGTTGGTTGTGATAAATAAAAAAACCGCTTGTTTACTCTGCGAAACGTCTTGAATCCATCGTAGCATAGTTTCAGTGCGATAGTATACCAAAGTTCGTTAGGTATGTCTTGCATTGTGACATTCTAGAGACCATTTAAGTCAAGCAGGCCGAAGATTAAGGGCACTTAAACCTAATGATAAAAAAACCCCAAAATTTCATTTATTTTCAGTGCAAACGTGTTCTAAACTAGGCTCTTTCTTTTTGGTTTCAAGATTTCTAATCACACCAAATCCAATTATTTCTTAGTTTATTCATCTGTTACAAAATGCAGTGTGATTTGGCCCCAGTGCCAAGGTACATATTGTGAACTCCAATAAGCACGTCAATGCCTTTATCTGTTACTGAAGTGTGATAAAGGCTAATGGTATGAACACCAGCAAGCGCTTTAACAACTTCATCTGTTACTAAAGTGTGAGAAAGGCTAATGGTATGAACACCAGCAAGTGCTTTTACACCTTCATCAGTTAGATTGTTACATAAAAAAAGGTCAATTGTATGAATGCCGGCAAGCGCTTTAACACCTTCATCCGTCACTGAAGTTCTAGAAAGGTTTATAGAATGCACTCCAGCTAGTGCTTTTACACCTGCATCTGTTACTGAAGTGTAACTAAGGTTAATGGCATGAACTCCAGCAAGTGCTTTTACACCTTCATCAGTTAGATTGTTACATAAAGAAAAGTCAATTGTATGAACGCCGGCAAGCGCTTTAACACCTTCATCCGTCACTGAAGTTCTAGAAAGGTTTATAGAATGCACTCCGGCTAGTGCTTTTACACCTTCATCTGTTACATCACAGCGTTTCAAATTTATAGTGTGTACGCCAGCAAACTTTTTGATAACATTGTCATCAAAACAATCACCACGAAGTACGATATTAGTATGTCTGAGAATGCCCTGATGTTGTAGAACTGATTTCACTTGCGTTACACATCTAACAATGATAGTGTCGTAGCCAATAATATCATGGATGATAGATGCAAGCAAATGGCAGGTCTGGCAAGCGGCAAATCGTGATTTGGTTGTTTGCCGTAGTATATGCGCTAATATCTCTGTGGGCAGTTGTAGTAAACAAGCACAGGCGGTTTCGTTGATTGTAACGTGTCCTGAGGGGAAAGCACAGTATTTTGTCTTTGTAGTCATTATATTTTCAGCTTTTTACGCACGTGTTTTCTGTTAGGTTGAATGAAGTTTATTGACTGTCTTTTTTACAATGCTATTTTCCGTGAATGTCTTTCTATGCGTGTGGGTTTGCTACACTTTTCTCAAACCCTTCTAAGAATGTTGTATTTCGCAGAAGCCTCGTGACCACAAACAATTTGGTTTGCTTTAGCTCCAAAAAAAACCGTGCGTTGGCTATTGTGCTACAAACATTAACTTTTTTAGTCAATCATGGCTCATTCAATTCGAAAAGTAGTACCAACCCACTGACAAATCTCTTACTTCATGGTCCTTTAGGTAATGTCCATATCGTTTCAAAGACAACTTGTGGATTTGGGTGATAATTTTTTTGACTATTTTGGCAAGTGCTCTCCTACTACCCATACTAGAAAACAACTTATAGTGGTCTCATCCTAGATTATGTACAATCATGTTCATCTGTCAGGTTACAATACTTTTTTATTGACTGAGTCCCTCTTATACCTTACAGTACCAATTCACTTCAAAGAAATAAAAGATAAATAATAATGATTTCATTCGTATTTCACTGTTTTTAAATATTTCGCTACTATTTCAGTGCCGGCCACTTAAAATAAAAAAATATTTACCAATGAAATAATAAAGAAAAAGAAGTGCATTGTTTATTGTAAAAAAAGTGCTTCAACACACAACCCGCACAATTACAATATTAATTAGGTATTGCATATTGATAGTAGTTGTCCAAAAACATACCAGAAACAACAGGATCTGGTATTAAGCAGGCTTGCTTGTACACCATGCTCAAAGGTACACATGCCAAGCCTTCTACACTTTGCAACCTTGTTTTGAGATCAACAAAAAGATATTCAGCACATATTTAAAAACACGCATGCCACCAAATTAGTAGCTTCATCATATTTCTTTTGTGGATTGTAAAGCTCAAATAGCCTACATGCATTTGTGTCAATAACAATCACATAAAATAACCACAATACCTGCCAAAAATAAAAACATTACCACTCATCATCACTATGTGGGTGGTTTCTAAATAAATGCAATTGCTCCTGGTTTCACCATGAATCGGCCTCCAACTTTTAAAGCTTGTGTTGTTCTTGGTAGACAACGTCATTTCTCTAGCAGCACATTTTGCTTTTTTGTAGGCCACCACAGAACAAGATTCCAAATCACCATATTGTTCTTTGCAAACATCCCTCATCAAAGCTGCTCTCAACTCTGTGCTCAGTTCCATTGAGGTTGCATTATCTACAACAAGGAGACTTTGTGTAAAAAGTAATTACAGGAAAAAAACTTCACTTACGCAAAGTCCATTGTGCCTGTGGAATGTTGCAAAATGCTGGCACTGACACAGTGAATGCCTTTCAGGCTTCAACATGAACTTTAACAACACTCAAGTCTTTTAAAGCACAGGAGGCATACATGAACATCTCTCGCACCATGATGTCACTGTAATAAAAAAATAAACAACAATTGTCATTGTCAAAGTCACCAAAAAACTATTGTTTCAATCTACGCACTTCTCCTTGTGCAATCCATTGGTGGAATGCTTCCAATTTCTCACTTTTATGTGCCTAGATTCACAACTGTAGGTACTAAAACAAAATTAAATAAGATCACCAGCATTGCCCATACCTGTAATGTTTGGGCATGCCAAACATTCTCACATGCTGTTCATGGTGAAGCAACGCATGACAATTTGGAGTGGAGATGTTGGCTTCTAAGTGAGTGTCACCAAATAGCAAAAAAACAGTGCTGCACCTGGCAAACATGCTGCCACCTCTTTCAACAATCGCTTGGCTTGGACAGTGATGTCATTCAACCTGTCATACTGTAAAAAGTCCCTAGACATCAATGCCACATACTCCAAAAAGGTCCTCCTGATACAAATTATTTAAATTACAATGAAACAATTAGAAAAGCACTTACCACACCCCCATAATCTTATCAGAAACTAAGGGCTTAAAAACAAACAAAGCCATCTGTAAAAATGACCTAAAGTCATTGCCATCCCATTGGCGCTCTGTGTTGAGTGCACCATGGCTGTCCCACAACTCTTTAGTTCTACACATGTATAAGGAAAAAACCATGCAAAGATAAACACAAGAACTTACTTTACAAGATGTACATGCTTTTGACGCTTGTACCATTGCATTTGGTTGTTCACCAAGTTCCTGCAGTTTCGTCCCTTATGGCTTTGCAACCAATCCAATGTTGCACTGATTATGGGTTTGGAAACACCCAACAGCACATTGTGAAAAGGGCAAAAGGGAGAATGTTGATGAATGTCAAAGTTAGAAAGCGTTAAAAATGGACTCTGTGGCAATGTTAGTAAAAAAAACCCAAAAAAAGCATACCCAATCTCTTAAACAAAGCTCTTTCAACTTCTCCTCATTTGTTTGTCCACTATTACCTTTCAAATCCAAGACTTTTTTGGCAGTTCTGAGCTGACAAACCTTGACGTCTCCACTATGCACACTATGTTTAGGTATCTTGCACACTCGACAGGGAAAACTAGCTGCATGGTTCTTTATAGCTGTAGTACATAAATAAAACCATAAGTACAAAATCAAAGAATGAGCTATGTACACAGCAGCTTGCAAGTTCCAGGCATATCTCCAACTATTTTTTCAAGCCTAGCATACACATTGAACGTCTATCAAATATGATATAGTTTTAGCATAGGCTTGTTGTAAATTTTGGCGCACCTTATCCAATTTAGAACAATAACACTTTATGCCATAGTGCAATGCATTCAAGTCTTTTACTACATAATCTACAGCATCTTCAATCATGATCTTGGATGGTAAAACCATCAGAGGCATCACACCTTGCATAGTGCCACTGTTGGGCATGTTCCATATGACCATGTACATGGGTCCCACATTGTCTTTTTTGTCATAAGTAAAGTCATCGTGGCATAAATAAACTACAAAAAGAAAGTCAGTAATTGCCCATCTAGTTGTCACGCTCACCTGCCAGCCAAATGTTTTCACTTTTTTTTTCCACATCTTCATACAACTTGTAGTAGCGTTCTGCAGTGTCTGGGCCCTCTATGATCCTGATCCTTTGTGTCTTTCCTTTCAATTCCATTTTGGAGACATAGTGAGGATACTTAGATGTGTCATTGATGGCATCTCTGTCTGTCAGGTTGTATACCAACAGTCTGATATATTGTGACGGCGGAATAAACATCAATTTCTTGGTTTTGGTCACATCCACTCTGACAGACATTTCTTTCAGTTCAAGTGAAGGTGTAAACTGCAAGTGAGAAGAAATATTAATTTTACAACAACTGTAAGTTGTTACGTACAGCTTTGAAGGCGGCCTTGGCTCTTTTTGGTGTCAAAAGATCATAGTTGAATTGCTTTTTGCCACTTTTGACCATCAGTTGAGCTGTTGATCTTATAAAATCCAGCCATATTCCAACGTTATCATCTGACAATTGATTATCTAGCTGCAGTTTTCTAACGAGGCACAACACCTTTTCTTCAGGGGTTCCATTTTTTATTGAGCGCCACATAACCCTTTCACTTATCGCATGCTCCAGTTTGGGTTCTGTGGTATTGTAAAATGGAGACTTCGATGGTAATCTCTCAGGCAACATTGGCACAGGTTCAACTAATGAAGCGTCACACAATCTAGAAGGATATTTGAATGGTTGAGGTTTGTCCAGGGGTTTGAGTGCTAGCTTTGCATTCGGTTTTGGTTTTGAGTAGCACGTTTTCTCCTTTTCCGTGATAAAAGTATCTTGATTTGTGCGTTGTTGGCATTTAAAAGCTGGGATTAAATGCTTGTAGTATCCGCCATTGCTGGTATAACCACCAGACTTGTGTAGTGCTGTCTTGACATGTTTAGCGTAATGTTTTTTGAGTATTCTGGATCCACAGCGTAAACACGTGATGCGAGGGTCTTTTTTGCGCATCTTAATGAGTTTTTTAGTGCCTTTGAGTTGCTTGGCATAAAAATAAATGAAACAGTTTACAAAACGGAAGAAACGCACATGGTGTAAAAGTTCCAAGCATCTACACTGCTAAAGTCAAAACAAACGATTTGAAAACCAGCTTTGACTTTAAATTCAAAAACACGTGTTTTCTTTATTAGGTACAAGGTTTAGTTCTTTAAAGCGCCATCTTTCAACCAGAGTGTGAGTTTACCAATTAATTTACCATTCACGTATCTACTTTGCATTTTCACTTGACCGTTCTCATAGTACTCACTGCAATCTCCATGCAGTTCACCATTACTGAGATGGCATCTATGGCAAACAGCACCATTGCTGTGAAAGGAAAGTGATGAACCATGTGGTTGGTCATTTTTGTACTGACGAATGTGTGTTAAGGCTTGTTGGCTGTTCCACGTCATTATCAAACCTTCTTTGTAATTAGAATCTTTCGGAATGCATCTATAGCTAGTTTTCATAGAACCAAAGCAAGCTTTGGGTATGTTATTGGCCAATACATTTGAAAGAAACATGTCATCTATTTTTTCTTTGGTGAAAACGTCTTTGCTTGGGATATGGTATTCAATGACATCACGTGCATTGCCAGAGAAAAGATGCATAAGTGCTACATAAACGATGTCACTTTTTGTGGCTAAGTCGTACCCACAAGTGCAGTTGACTTCTTCATACAAATTCTTCAAATCTACAAAGTCTTGTACAAGGGGATTTTTTTGTTCTTCAAAGAACTCCACCACCATGGCTTCACCTCCTTCATAATAACTTCTCCGCAAAGCGCTCAAAACACATCCTTTATGATATTTTACAATGTATTGTACCCTCCCGTCTGGATAAAAGTCTTTGCACTCACCATGTCGAAGTCCATCTTTGAAGTAGTAACGCTTAAACTGTGACTTCCATACTCCACTCTTTTCAATGGATTTGTTGAAGCGGAAAAAGGAGGCTGCTCTGTTTAACAGTGGCCAGATTTTATATACTCCAAAATCTAAATCCATTGTATACAGTTGTAATTCGAGAGGTAAGCTGGTCAGTGATAGTATCTAGGCACCATTATTTATCAAAGCGCTTTTGGGATGTACCTGCGCTGTACTGCCACGGCTGCTTTCACAGAGGTATTTTTTTGAATACATTTCAAAGAACCTTAAGGTTGTTTGATGCTGCCACAATGGTTTCTACAGAACGCAAATGTATTTGGCTAAAAACAGTGCAGTACATTGTTCTTAATAAAACTACACGTGTATTTTTTAAGGAATTCTTAGGATTGCATTAACTTGACCTGCTTGTTATCACGGTAAGCTCTTTCTTGGCGTTTGCAGTACAGCTTATGTAATTTAAGTGATAACAAAATTTTCAATGTAAGCTCACCGTCTAACCATTACCGGCATGACAAGAAAGATCACAATACCTAGGCACTGTACATGGTACGTTCAAGCCACAAAAGTCATTCGGTAGCTAAAAGAAAAGTTACGATGCCAAAAGCAACTGTATGGTAAGATTAGACTCAAACACTCTTCAACGTTGTTTTACGTGATGAAAAACCAACTGTATTGTACAGATACGTGTAAAATTTACTAACGCTACAAATAGCGTCTACCTACGCTGCCAATAGCGCTCTCATGGCATCAACAGGATTATAGCGTGAAAAATCATACAAAAAAATTCAAGCCAGTATAACGCCACTACCATAGCTTTGTAAACGCCACCAGGTATCAAATATGTAAATAAATTTTGGTTTTGGTTTTTTATCACGTGGGTTTACGGAATTTGTAACTTTTCGCTTGGTCAGATGTGGTATGCTACAAAATCCAATTTACATACACGCTAATTAATTTCAAGGCGATTACAATTCCAATTTTGTAACTTCTGAAATATTCTTATAATACTAAGAATACCAATCCACGTGGTCGTGTTACTCAATATTTTCTGTACAACCACTCAGGCAACATGTCTCAGCCGCCTACAAAGAAACAGCTAACAGAGGAGGATATGATCCCTTACTTTCAACAGCTACACAAAGCGTCTGTTATTATACTTAAAAACCAAAAAGAAATGATTGCAACTATTAATGCGTTTGATAACAGTTTAAAGCAACTCAAAGCAGAGTTCTTTCAATTCAAAACAACTGTTACCAAACTAAGTGAAGAGATTAAAGCACAGCGTGAAAAGATGGCTCAACAACAGACCTTGGTATTTTCTTTCCATTCTTTGCTTTCGTTGGTTGACTAATGACACATAGGAAGTTAAACGAGCCTTGATTTACAATTTTTTGTGGATGCCAGCTGAGTTTGTAGATGTTCTAAAACAAAGAAACCAGGCTTTCAAACTTATAAATGACGTTTTTCAGAAACATACTGGAAGGGATGTTACTTACAGTGACTTACGTGCTATGGATCATTTCAGAACAACCAGAGTCTTTAAAGATACATATGGTCCAGTGAATCAATTGATAAAGTATGCTTGTGGAAGCACTTACCGTGCTACAGTAATGGACATGGTTACAGTGGGTGCGAATACTTAGTTTTTTTAGTAACAACTGCTAATTTGTTTCATTTAAAGCCCACAAGTGTGTAGCAATTGCTGAGAAGACTATGGCCAACATATACTCTAACCAAATGCATTATGGAGCTGCGTATGAGTACTTTCTTTATGTTAGTGTTTAAATTGAGTTTGCAACTTGCTTATTTTGCGTTTTATTGTAGAGGATTGAATTGGTTAAAAATTCTAAAACATTGCTCAATGGTAAAAAACCTACTGTGGCAGTCGCTTTGGCAGAATACAGCGCCTTGGTGTCCCATCACCCCTCTTTGAAGCCAGTAATAGATGACTTGGATTACAGACATCCTCAGGTGACGAAATATCAAAATGAATTTGAAGAAACACCAATACAACCAAAGCAAAAAGAACAAAAGCCAGATGATGAATTCGGTTTGGGAGTGTTTGTTGGAGCACTTAAACAGCCATGTGAAAAAAAGGATACGGAAGATGTTTCAATGTTAGATGACGCTCAAGTACGTTTGGTTTTTTTTATTTAATTACAGTGTAGTAATCTGTGTTAGAGTTCGATACCAGCAAACACAGAATTTGTAGTAACCACAGATCCAACACAAGAAAAAGTGGCTATGAAACATTTTTTACCTCTACTTTGTGCTGAAGACTTTCTCTTCACTGTCGATGCCCTTCTTCCATTTTTGCGGACTGAAAAGTATGCAGTGGCAACAAAACAGCAGATCTTGGCTGGAACTCTGGTGCGTATTACTCCAACCTTTGAACTTTTTCTTCTACAATTTGTTTCTTACTTGTCAAAGACAGCAGGTTCTGGATCTACCATGCCATTGGTGTTGCCTGTTCCAGTGTGTTATGGTGAACAAAACGAAGTATACATTTGTAAACATCCTACACTGCTCAATTGTGATGTTACGATGCCATGGTATGTTGCAATACCCTTTGTTTTGTTAATGTTGAAATAGGTATTGGACAGCATTTGTTTATCACAATGAATCTTTTACTTTTTTGGGTATGGCGGATTGAAATTGCTTTGGTTTTTTCATTTTGTACTATTGTTGATTCACCTTGTTCTTAGCACACAAAAGACTTATTGCAGATGTTCGTGTGGTGGCTGCTGATCACTTTGGAATAAATGAGATTGACATAGCTAACACTATTTGTATGTCGGCCATTCACACTCCTGGTGGAACTGGCATAGGATTGATCAAAACTTTAAAACAAAAGTGGTTTCATGATGAATCTCAAACTCCTAAGGCGGAGTACAGATGCACAGGCAAGGCCCAACACCTTGATGCTGAATGTTTTGCTCGCCTTGTAACTGCTGATGACCATGTTCCTTTTAAGGAAGAGTATGCAAAAGGCAAGTGATTTTATGTTTTATTATTGCGTTGACTGTTTTTTTGTAGTGCAACAAGGGATGGTCACAATGCAACAACTGTGTTATCAAGCGCAATCTAACCCTGACCATTTTGTATTTGGTGCAACAAACTGATGTAGTAAAAGCGGCTGTAGCGCCAATAAAAACTACTGGTTTTTTATCATGTGTAATTTTCGCTGATTTCTGTTGAAAATACCAAGTATTTCTTTGGTAATTCAGGATTACTTAGTGCAAATTTGACCTTATTTAATACAGAAATACTCACTATAGTTTAGTTAATTAACAAGTAATTCAAAAATAAAAGGGCACAATTTGAGTTTGAATTATAATTTATTTCACGCTGATTGCATAGTAAAATTGGCTACTAAATAGTAGATATTTCATGTGTAGTTAAGACGTATTTACTGTGAAAAGTATCAACAAATTATTAGGTAAAAATTTTGTGGTTGCTCATTTTTCGCTCTTAATTCTCCAAGAAAAAAGTGGGAGTTTTCCCGTTTATTTCTTTACAAGAAGTATATCAAAAATAGCTAAGATTTACAGCAAAAATAACAGCTATGAATTGGTACTGTTACTTAGACGTCAAGTGAAATACCTAGAACCAATCCTTCTAGTTCTGTATTAGGCGGTGCTGTAGACATTTTAAGCACACTCAGAGTTCAAAGAAGGGATAAGTAACTGGACGCAGAAAGCTTATAAACAAATATTCTTATAATTTTCTGACCATCTTTTGATATTGCCTCGCTTCTAATACCTCGGCGATTAAAATATAGTTTCCTCTGTCATATTTAAAATTGTTGTGGTTGTCAGATTACTGATGCCATTACTCTCTGGGGATTGAAGATAATGAAACTGACATGTCGATTTTCATTTAAAATTGGGACATTTTTATTAGGCTAAGAACTTTTTAACAGATAACTACAAGCATGCTAGCTTTAAAGAAAAGGTTGCGCAAAATCGTAAAATTATGAGTTTTCTTGGGGCGATTTGGTCGGCAACTTCCTAAAAACAGCTAATACGTACCATTTCTTGGTACAACAAAAGGGATTAAACGCGGCTAGAAAACTCAAAATTTTATGCCTTCTCGTCCAAATGAAACCGGACATGTTTTTGATTTCGCGTGGGTGACTCTGAAACGCTTTATGTATTGATAATAGTCACTTTCGGATGGTAAGACAGTTTTTCGCTTTCTTTAGCGTGATTCGTGCCATATACGCCGTCACGTGCGTTCCGTGATATATTGGTGCCACTAAGAGCCCGTAATGCAGTTTTTTACAGTAACACATCCTAAAACGATCTTGAATGGGTGGAACAGTGCCAACACGCTAAGAGAACAAATATACATGAATCTTGTGTAGCAGGAATATTCTTAAAGATTGAAGTGCTATGGGGACTTACCACCTTCAGGGTTGGCTGTTAGGAGCATTTTGTCCCATACTAGTGAATTAGAAGTGTAATCAAAGAACTTGGATGGTGTACTTAGACTGTTTGTTGATACGAACTCGGGATGTACAAACACCCTAAAGTGTTTGTTTCAAAAATCTCCATGTGAAGAAACAGCTTGTGCTTTGTGTACAATAATGGCGCGACAATGCAACTCAAGCATGTTTTATACCTGCTAGATGAACTGTTCCTTCAAAGCCATACTGTGTACATTCACTGAACAGTTATCTAACGTGTTGTACCAGACCCAAAACAAATCAATGAATCACAGGAAACTAAAGGTAATAAGAAAAGTATTTTATCCAATACCTACCACGTGTTACAACATCGCTTGATGTTTGAAGAAAGACGCACTGCAGAAGAAACGCTATTGTTAGAAGGTTAGTAACAAGAAACATGATATTTTCGCGCGCGCTATTTAACAGTTCCAATGTAGATGAATTGGCGATACTGAGCAAAAAATACGAGAGAATTACAACGAGTGCGGATACCTCTTATATGTTTGTATTGTTGTTGAGACAACCTGTAGTAGACGAGCTAAATAGCAGCTTATGTGAAGAAGAGTCAGCTGACACAATACTATTGCATGCAGGCATGTATCGAACCACATGTGAATATCAACTTGATTTTAGCGCAGCATGGCCTGGCCATTATTACAACAATGTGTATACATAAGGGTGCAAACTTTGAATATACAAACAGTGATGGATGGACACCTCTATATTGTGCAGGTAGCTTGTTGTCAGAGTATTCTTTTTTTAATTTGTATTTCAAGCACGTTATGGACATAGTAAAGTTGTCAAAATACTTAGGTCAACAGCAAATATTGAAGCAAAAGATCATTTTGGATGTACAGTTCTTCATCGTGCAGGTACCTTATCATTGTTATCAGTCAATTATTGTAATTTGTACCTATAGCGCGTCATGGACACTAAAGTTGTTAAAATATTACTTGGATCAAACGCAAATATTGACACAAAAAATAGAAATGGATGGACACCTCTTCATGTTGCAGGTAGCTATTGTTGGTAATACATTTGTTTTTACTGCCTCCTAGCACATCATGGACAAAGTAAAGTTGTTAAATTGCTACTTGGATCAAATGCAGATATTGAAGCTAAAGACAAAGAAGGACACCTCTTCACCGTGCAGGTACACGATGGTATCGCACTTGTATTAACTTTTACCTCTAGCACATCAAGGACATAGTAGAGTTGTTGAATTATTACTTGGAGCAAGTGCTGATGTAGAAGTAAAGTCTAAAAATGGCTGGACAGTTCTCTATCGTGCAGGCGCCTTACTGTTGTCACTGCAAACTATGTAACTTTTACCTCTAGCGCATCAAGGTCACAATAAAGTTGTAGAAATGTTGCTAGGTTCAAATGCAGATACTGAAGCCAAAGACAAAAATGGATGTACAGCTCTGCATTGCGCAGGTACTTTATGGTTGTCAATACAATTACTGTAACGTTTTTAGCATATTATGGACATAATTCTGTTGTTGTTACTTTATTGAAATGTAGTAAAGATATTTCACTATCTGCAAAAATATGGCACAATAAGATGGCAAAAGATAGTTGTTCAGATACTGCGTGTTATTGCTAATGATTCTTCATTTGTTGCTGTATTTGAAACTGTGTTGACATTATTCCCAGATGGTAAGCTTTCTAGTACGTTATGGTTAAAATACGCAACACTGAACAAAACACCACAATGGAGACAATCTTGCGAAATGGTTGCAATACTTGGCACGCAAGTCACATTGTATGTATTGATAAAAAGTCATGTTATCAGCTTTGAAACTTAGTCCTAAGGCACCAAATGTGTTTCATGGAGATACTAGTAATTTTTTCTTACTGATTAATAGAACTTTACTAGAGCAACAACTGCTTACATATTGCACATGACACGAAATAATTTTGCTGAATGTTTCCAAGCTAATTAATTTTGCACCTACCAGTGCGCTTATTCCTATAGCCGTTAATGATAGATAGCGTGTACACCTGCCAATGCCTTTAAACCTTCATCTGTGACACGTGTGTTAGCTAAACTAATCTCATGTACACCTGCCAATGCTGCAATGCCATTGTCTGTTATTGATTCACAATAACATAGGTTGATAGTATGTACACCTGCCAATGCCTTCAAACCTTCATCTGTTACATTTGTATCTGATAAATGAATCTCATGTACACCTGCCAATGCCTTTAAACCTTCATCTGTGACACGTGTGTGAGCTAAACTAATCTCATGTACACCTGCCAATGCTGCAATGCCATTGTCTGTTATTGACATACAACCACATAGGTTGATAGTGTGTACACCTGCCAATGCTGCAATGCCATTGTCTGTTATTGACGTACAACAAGCCAAGTCGATAGTGTGTACACCTGCTAATGACTTCAAACCTTCATCTGTTACATTTGTATCTGATAAATCAATCTCATGTACACCTGCCAATGCCGCAATGCCATTGTATGTTATTGACTCACAAGCTTCCAACCAGACAGTGTGCACACCTGCTAATGCCTTCAAACCTTCATCTGTTACATTTGTATATGATAAATTAATCTCATGTACACCTGCCAATGCCGCAATGCCATTGTCTGTTATTGACTCACAAGCGTTCAAGTAGATTGTGTGCACACCTGCCAATGCCTTCAAACCTTCATCTGTTACATTTGTGTCTGATAAATCAATATCATGTACACCTGCCAATGCCGCAATGCCATTGTCTGTTATTGATTTACAATGAAATAGGTTGATAGTGTGTACACCTGCCAATGCCGCAATAATGTCGTTTGGCAGATTTAGAAAAAAATCAATATTCGTATTGTGGAGTAATGGGCTACCAGAAAGCATCTGAACTTCATTTGTGTTTTTAATACTGATACAACCATACCCAACGTGGTTGTGAACAATATCTCGTAAAAAATGGCACGTTTGGGCTGTACGAAGTGTATACGTCCCTTGTTTGAGAATATGGACTATTAACTCAATCGGTAGCGCAACAAGGTCGAATACTTGGTTGAACTGCGTTTGTTGGTTTTTCTTGTCCATTGTATGATCACCGTTAGTTTTCGTTGAGCAAATGTTAAGTAAAAGGAGAACTTGAGGGGGGATTAAATGCGTTTATCTGGGTGATATTAAACACTTAATCACCATTCTTACCGACATTAAGCCAGGAAGCGTACAGAAACGTTAAGTAGAAGTCAACTGTCTGATTTTTTTATTCCGCTTAAGTTGTTCGGTTCATGGCTGTTGAATTAAAAGTGCTAGGTGGTCCTAAAAAGCTGAACGCGCACTATTGTTCCAACAATAGTACCAGTTATTCCATGGTTCATGTGACTCTTGGTGTTTGTTACGAATGACTCCTTGTATTTTAGGTAGTGAAGTAGATACAGACTTTAAAAAATTAAGAGATGTTGTAGGTCATCACCTAATTTATAAACGCCAAAGTTATTTTGTAAAGATGAATGGAAACAAGACAGACATAAGAGAGCAGTAGCTGTGAGGTTTAAAGATTTGATCAATGACAACAGCCCAAGTACAAACACTTTAGAACAGGTAATGACACGTTTTCAGTCACCAGTTTTATTGATGGTTCATGGTACATCTCCTGAAGCTGCTTTGAGTATTGTAAAAGCTGGATTTGGTACTGTGAGTTCTTTAGATGGCGGGTATTATGGTCAGGGTGTTTACTTTACTGTACATGGACATGTTTCTTAATTTATTCTTAACCTGTATTGTTTAGAGTAGCCTTGAATATGCTTGCTCATATGATACATCAGGAAATCGAGAATTGACTCTTGTTTTAAGTATAGTCACACCAGGAAATGTATATCCTGTACACCAACATTGCCTCAGCTTTTTATTTGTTTACAACAGTAATAGGTTACAGAAAAGCCTACTGATGATGATAACTATTATGGTAAACCCATAAAACCAGGATACCAGAGTCACTACACATTGGTAGACAAACTTGGAATTGCAGTTTCAAATGACAAAGTGAATGAGGCAGTGTGCGATGAGTTGGTTGTGGCACAAGGTATTCCAAAAAACAGTCAATTGTAGTAACTTGCATTACAAAATACAAAGTACTAACATTCCATTTTAGATGTTCAAGCTGTAGCACGATACATAATTAAAGTTGTAAAACAACCAAGGAAACGTAATACAACCAAATCAAAAAAGAGTAAACCAAAAAACAAAAAAACCAAGACACCAAAGAACGTTGCCGATGATGAGAGTACCAAAAAGAAAATTGAACTTGACATAGACTCAGATAGTGAGGATGAGTTGTCAGACAACTTGTTCAAAAACAGGTACACGTGATCATAGCATTTTACTTTGTTCCTTACTTACATGTACAGGCAATTATGGGGAGCTACAAATTTGAACAAGCCAAAACAATTGAGCCCACATGATTTACAAGTACAAGTATTATCAAATACAATCAAGGAAAAAAATGCAAAGCTGCAAGAACAAGGAGCTAAACTAGAAGAAAAAGACGCAAAATTGAAAGAAAAAGATACTCAAATTGCTGAACTTCTTGCTCGAATCGCTAAGTATGAGAGTAAAAAGTAATGTACTCACAATAAAGTAAATAGAACTTTTAAAAGGATATCGCTGTGTTATTGAACCTTTTTCAGGTACTGCGACAGGCGAATCTAGAAACACAACAACTATAGCTATTTCAATCTCTCTTGAAGAACTACTTCATGGAGGCCTATTAGTGTAGGCAAGTCTGATGTTCATATCTAGAACACAACATAATGTTCACTAGAGTTTTATTGGAGTACATTGTATTGTTGGTACTATTCACGTCTATCTCTGTTTATTCCACTTCTCCAATTTCAATAGTTCTACCTGGAGCAAAGAAGTTAAGTACTTCAGTGCTCTTAGCAGAAGTCCATTTTGGTTCTTTGTCAACCGGCCACACATACAAACCTAAACGCAGGCATGAGAATATTATATTATCAAAAACTGCATACCTTGAATGGTTCCATTCGATCCAGGCCATGCCCAATGATTCACACCGTACACTTGCATTTTACAATTAGTCTCTATGCACAATGCAATTACTTTTTTGCCTTCAGCAGATCTTGTCTTATCGATGACATGCCCTAAACAACCATGTTAAAAAAAGAAAGCGTTTTGAAAATAATCACCTTTGGTATCAAAGTGGATTTGAATACGTGGATGATCATGTACAACACCATCATATGACACGGAAGTTATTTTATAACGACGCCATTTTGGAGAGTCGGTTGCATAGCGGAGATCGATACAACTCGTTGGTGTATCAGCATCAGAAGGAACAGGGACTGGTTTGATCTTTGCTTGTTCTTCAGTGAGAATAGACCAAAGTTGATTATCGGTATGGTTGCTTGTGAATTGTAAAAGAGCAGCGCCTTGTTCGGTTGTTGATCCTGGGACTTCCACACATTTACCAGAGTGAACGTTGATAATCACTTTGTCTAAAAGAGAATTAATTATATTCGGAAGAAAAAATTAGGAGCGTACATCCTTCATGGTCTTCAATGTACCACCTTTGAGTATTACTTCCGTGCCAATAGTACGTAATGATTCGTGTACCATCCTTCTTTTCTCCGTATAAGATATCTAGAACCTAAAAAGAACTGTCACAGGTTTCCTGACAAGTACTAAATTCAACTTACATCGTTGTTGAAGGCAGTGATCTTGTATGTTTGTTTTCCAGCAACCATATCCGATTTTTCAATCTTGTAGAGCTGTTTGGCATCGTCGGTTTCTTTCAGAGTACTTTGGATAATGTCACACACTTCTTTGTTGTTAGCAGTTAGTCCAGTTTGTTTTGTCTCGAATACAAGACCAGTGCATTTGTTCTTTAAGTAAACAGGTTTGTCGTAACTCATTTTTTATGTTGTTGTTATTGTAAAGTTGTTGTTGCGTGTGTTGTTGAAGATTGTAATTGATATTAAGGAGGGTAACAAGTATTCTCATAATGTGAGAATGACAGTTTTTTGACCGAAGGATATTTTCAGTTAACAATTAACTAAAACAGCAACGGAGTCTGTACAGTCGCTCAATACAATCAATAAAGAAATATACTGCTTTGACTCAAGATGAACGACAGTTTTTATAATAACCACGCAGTATTGTAGCACCTAAACAGCCACAATCCTTTTTAGTATCACGTGATATTTTCCAGAGAACCAACTTATATTCACACCTTGCGTAAGTGTCTAGTGTAGTTAGGATTGCTTGTTTATGTTGAAAATTTGTTAAGATACGTCAGCTAGAGAACATGCGTGGGAAACTAAGAAGACCGAAAAC
This sequence comes from Trichosphaerium sp. ATCC 40318, assembly GCA_038496445.1. Lineage (NCBI taxonomy): Eukaryota > Discosea > Flabellinia > Trichosidae > Trichosphaerium > Trichosphaerium sp. ATCC 40318. The sequence continues at coordinate 11,762 of JALMLS010000445.1, read as the reverse complement.
AAAACACGTCACATTTTCAAAACTAATTCATTTATTTTTTTGTAAACAATGTACTATGAAGTCATATTCCCTTACGACAAGGTCTGCTTCAAGAGTAATAGCCATCACTTTATATCTATTCAAGCCGATTTTTATGCACAATAGAAGGACCACATTCGTCATATTCTTCTTTAGGTATACACAATTGGTCAAACATAGGTAGGGAAGAAAGTACAGAACCACCAGCCCAAACAGAGTACTTTTTCGGTTCAACGATCTCAACTTTTATATTGTCAGATGCAAGAGCACTCACCTCTTTCTTCATGCGATCAGTAATACCTGTGAACATACTAGAACCACCAGAGAGTACGATGTTACCGTACAAGTCTTTATAGAGACCACAACCACACTTCAAGATTGAGTTATGTACTAACTCATGAATTCCAGGTGATTTAACATCAAGCAATGAAGGTTGAAAGAGTGCTTCAGGGCATCTGAAACGCTCATTACCAACAGTTATGGTTCTACCATCAGGGAACTCATGTGACTTCTTGATTGAAGAGGATGATTCAGCTGTGCTCATTTCTTGTTTAAAGTCAAGAGAAACATAGCAGAGCTTCTCTTTCATGTCACGAATAATTTCTCTCTCGGCTGCTACGAAAGCTTGACCATCCTTTGATGGTGTGGCAAAAGAGTAGCCGCTTTCAGAGAGTATTTTCATCAAATAATTAGTGAGATCACGACCAGCTAAATCCATACGCATGATACAGTTATCGATGGTTCTACCTTCGAAAATAGGTACAACATGTGTTACACCATAACCAGAATCAAGAACAAGACCTGAAGATATCAAAGTTAGTAAGTACGAAAGAAAGCAAAGAATTTGTTTTTTGATTTCTTGTTTTTTTGTTAAGTTGACTAGCACACCTGTTGTTCTTCCAGAAGCATACAAAGACAATACTGACTGTACTTCAGCGTATAACGCCTTCAAATTGAAAGTCTCAAACATGATCTGGGTCCTCTTCTCTCTAAAGTAACAATAGGTAAGCAAAAACAACAACTTCTTTTTTCGGAATCTTCAAAAAAAACAATAAAAGTGTAAAAGGACAGTTCTGTGTACTTGTCTGCTTTTGTGGTCAATGGTGCTTCAGAGAGGAGAACTGGGTGATCTTCTGGTGTAACATGGAGTTCGTTGAAGGCGGTATGCCATATTTTCTCCATATCGTCCCAGTTGGTTACAATACCACGTTCAATTGGGTACGTCAAGGTTTGAACGGCGCGTTTGGCTTGCGCTTCTTTACTTACGTATGATTCCTCTTTTTCCTTGCTGTGAGCGACAACAGACGCGAAGATAGAACGTGGGGAGTCATCGCCAGCAAAACCAGCCTTACACAAACCGGATCCATTATCTACCACCAAAGCTTTTACTATGAATGAAATTAGAGCGTGTCCGTTGCGTTTGAGTAAAAACGGGAGTTTTAGCGTAAAACTATGCTGACACGCGCATAAATGCTATAAAACAAGTTGTGGTTGCGTCACGTATGGTTATAACGCAATGAGGTTTTGTAATACCCGAAAGGGCCTGTTAAGGCGCTTGTACCATACCATTATCGTCACACATTTTAGTTTGTTGTTACGCTTGTTAGATTTTTGGTTTTCTGCTCTAGAAAATGTTACTTTTTAACCAAAAAACCATCAATTAGCCGTTCTGTTTTTAGCCGAAAAACTGTCATAAGATTACACAAAAAGGTCAAATTAATTTGAGTATATAACACCATGGACGGTGTTGCTTGGTTCTTTAGGAGTAAACGTCATCAAAATAATGTTGACGCTCAGTTTTTGTTGCAAGTGTTGAAGTGGTGGCACTGTACTTCTCGGCTACAACTTGAATTTTTAACCTGCTATGAAAGCTTACACGCACCTAAGTCCATCAGTTGTGGAATTCTTGTCTCTTTTTCCAGCTTATCTAGGCTCAAATTGGCCTATCTGACTCAACAAGCACAGTGCTTTGTTGCTGCTACTACTGCAGGCACAACAGCAGATTATTTTCAAGAACTACACAGTAGGGAATGTTAGTTGGTGTGGGATGAAATACTGCGCTGGATTGTATAGCTGAATACGTGTTTCTAGTGATACACAAAAGAGAGAAAATAACGTTTCTCTGGAAAATATCACGTGTGACAAAAGATTTGGGAGATTAGGTGTTCTGTATTTGCTCAATAGTTATTAACAGTGTATTGTTTAAGGATCAGTTCATAGGTTGCTACACTACTGCATGGTAAAAAACTGTCGTTCATCTTGAGTCAATAAACGAATGTATGTAGTTATCTTATAGATTGTCTTGCGCGACTACCAAGACTCCATTGCTGTTTTAGTTAATTGTTAACTGAAAATATCCTTCGGTCAAAAAACCTGTCATTCTCACGTTATGAGAATACTTGTTACCCTCCTTAATATCAATTACAATCTTCAACAACACACGCAACAACAACTCTACAAATAACAACAACATAAAAAATGAGTTACGACAAACCTGTTTACTTTAAGAACAAATGCACTGGTCTTGTATTCGAGACGAAACAAACTGGACAAATGGTGACAAACAAAGAAGTGTGTGACATTATCCAAAGTACTCTGAAAGAAACCGACAATGCCAAACAGCTTTACAAGATTGAAAAATCGGATATTGTTGCTGGAAAACAAACATACAAGATCACTGCCTTCAACAACGATGTAAGTTGAATGTGTTAGTTTAATTTAGTCGCAGCATACTAACAAACAATACCCTAGGTTCTAGATATCTTCTATGGAGACAAAAAGGATGGTGCCCGCGCCATTACGTACTATTGGCACGGAAGTAATACTCAAAGGTGGTACATTGAAGACCATGAAGGATGTACGCTCCTAATTTCTGAATACACTTGTATCTTTGAACTAACTGTCTCTTTCAGACAAAGTGATTATCAACGTTAACTCTGGTAAATGTGTGGAAGTCCCAGGATCAACAAGCGAACAAGGCGCTGCTATTTTACAATTCACAAGCAACCATACCGCTAACCAACTTTGGTCTATTCTCACTGAAGAACAAGCAAAGATCAAACCAGTCCCTGTTCCTTCTGATGCTGATACACCAACAAGCTGTATCGATCTACGCTATGCAACAGACTCTCCAAAATGGCGTCGTTATAAAATAACTTCTGTGTCATACGATGGCGTTGTACATGATCATCCACGTATTCAAATCCACTTTGATACCAAAGGTAACCACTTTTCGAAACGCTTTCTTTTTTTAACATGGTTGTTTAGGGCATGTCATCGATAAGACAAGATCTGCTGAAGGCAAAAAAATAATTGCATTGTGCATAGAGACTAATTGTAAAATGCAAGTGTACGGTGTGAATCATTGGGCATGGCCTGGATCCAATGGAACCATTCAAGGTATGCTGTTTTTGACTCTACACTCGATTCTTAGTTCTGTTTTTCAGGTTTGTATGTGTGGCCGGTTGACAAAGAACCAGAATGGACTTCTGCTAAGAGCACTGAAGTACTGAACTTCTTTGCTCCAGGTAGAACCATTGAAATTGGAGAAGTGGAATAAACAGAGATAGACGTTGATACACGTACAATGTAATGTACTTCAATAAAATTCAGTAAACATTATGTTGTCAACAACTTATACACGAACTTCAGATTTGTTAAATCTACACTAGTTCTAGATATGAACATCAGACTTGCCTATACTAATAGGCCTCCATGAAGTAGTTCTTCAAGAGAGATTGAAATAGCTATAGTTGTTGTGTTGCTAGATTCGCCTGTCACACTACCTGAAAAAGGTTCAATAACACAGCGATATCCTTTTAAAAGTTCTATTTACTTTATTGTGAGTACATTACTTTTCATTACAAGTTTCAATTTTATTTGAGTGTACTCTCATACTTAGCAATTCGAGAAAGAAGTTCAGCAATTTGAGTATCTTTTTCTTTCAATTTTGTGCATTGCTCTTTCAATTTTGCATCTTTTTCTTCTAGTTGAGCACCTTGTTCTTCCAGTTTGGTATCTTTTTCCTTGATCTTATTTGATAATACTTGCACTTGTAAATCATGTGCGCTCAATTGTTTTGGCTTGTTCAAATTTGTAGCTCCCCATAATTGCCTGTACATGTATATAAGGAACAAAGTAAATGCTGTGATTACGTGTACCTGTTTTTCAACAAGTTCTCTTTGTCATCTGACAACTCATCATCGCTATCTGAGTTTGTTTCAAGTTCGATTTTCTTGGCACTCTCATCATCGGCAACGCTCTTTGGTGTCTTGGTTGTTTTTTTGTTTTTTGGGTTACTCTTTTTTGATTTGGTTGTATTACGTTTCCTTAGTTGCTTTACAACTTTAATTATGTATCGTGCTACAGCTTGAACATCTAAAATGGAATGTTAGTACTTTGTATTTTGTAATGCAAGTTACTACAATTGACTGTTTTTTGGAATACCTTGTGCCACAACCAACTCATCGCACACTGCCTCATTCACTTTGTCATTTGAAACTGCAATTCCAAGTTTGTCTACCAATGCATAGTGACTCTGGTATCCTGGTTTTATTGGTTTACCATAAAAGTTATCATCATCATTAGGCTTTTCTGTAACCTATTACTGCCAGTAAATAAATAAAATAGCAAAGTCGTTGGTGTACAGGATATACATTTCCGGGAGTGACTAGACTTAAAACAAGAGTCAATTCTCGATTTCCTGATGTATCATATGAGCAAGCATATTCAAGGCTACGCTAAACAATACAGGTTAAGAATAAATTAAGAAACATGGCCATGTACAGTAAAGTAAACACCCTGACCATAATACCCGCCATCTAAAGAACTCACAGTACCAAATCCAGCTTTTACAATACTCAAAGCAGCTTCAGGAGATGTACCATGAACCATCAATAAAACTGGTGACTGAAAACGTGTAAGATGATTAATGTTGAATGTCATTACCTGTTCTAAAGTGTTTGTACTTGGGCTGTTGTCATTAATCAGAGCGTTAAACCTCACAGCCACTGCTCTCTTATGACTGTCTTGTTTCCATTCGTCTTTACAAAATAACTTTGGAAGTTCTCTAAATAGTAGTGTAAGCTCTTGTTTATAAAGAACCTGTAAGTTGTATTGGCGTTGAGTCAAGAGTAAGCTCTGTTGAGTTAATAGAAACTTGTTGTTAAACGTACTGATGTCTGTGTTTCACTATTGTATTGTACATCCCAAAGTTACGAGTCAAGACATCATTGCATACAAGAAGTGCTTCTACAACAGTGACTCTATCATATCCAGGCATTTTTGATAGTTGTTGATGAAGAAACTCAAGTTCTCTCTTGGCCACAGTGTTGTCATCAAACAGATTCAACGTTCTATAATCTGTTGCTTTTTCAACAGCACCCCTTGCGATAAAAGTTAGACAAAACAATTGTGAAAGAACACTGACTTAATGTTAGATCTATTCCAGTAGTGCGCATACTGTAATCTTGGATTTAAGTCCCAGAAGGTTTCACTTTTTAATCCTTGAGTTTCAGCGTGTTAGTGTGACACTATTGAAAGGTGAGCTGTACCTGCAAGTGTGTTACCAAGTACAAGATTTACAGAAGTAGGATTAATACTGTGTTCACAACCCTGGCACTCACACGCAGGCTTAGCAAATGACCATTTTCTAAGTTTCTAGAAGAAAGTTAATAACCAACTCTAGCACATAAATTACATGGTTTGGGTTATGTTCACCGGCACAATACTGACATAAAGCGACTCCTCTTTTGTTACAGTCATAGCACAGCAAGACTAGATAGTAACTTAAAAAGAATGCATTGTATAAATTATCCTACGATTTTGCTTGGCTATTTTAAGTGAGTTTGTACACCATCCTTCTTTTTTACATATCTCAATGCAACTGGGGTGTTTTGGATTGATCCACATATCCTCAGGTAAGTCGAATAATAGTCCCTCCATTAATTCCCCGTGCTGAATCCAGAAACTCTTTTAAAAAAAAGCTGTTATTTGAAAGTCAGAGATGAAAGACTGCCGTACCGAAGATTGTACAACTATGCGATCATATGTACATATTAAATAACAAATCCCTTTTTGTAATGCAAGTTTAAAATAAGATCGTGTTGGCTGTTATGATTACAATTAGTTTTACAAACTCTTTGAAAATGAAATGACATACCAAGTATTGCAACCATTTTGCAAGATTGAGTCTCCATTGTGGCCTTTCTTCCATTGTTGCACAAGATAGCCATAGAGTGCTAGATTGCTTGCCATTTAGCATAACTGTCAACACAGTTTCAAATACAGCAATGAATGAGGAATCATTATCAACAACACCTATTACTATCCTATTAAATAGCATCTTATTGTGCCATATATTTGTAGATAGTGAAATGGCTTTACTCATTTTCAATAACCTAACAAGAACAGAATTATGCCCATAATATGCTAAGAAAGGTTACAACAATTGCATAATTTTGACAAATGGGTACCTGAAAGGTGGAGAGCTGTCAATCCATTGTTATTCTTTACTTCAATATTTGCACTAGAGCCAAGTAATATTTCTACAACTTTAATGTGCCCATTACGTGCTAAGAAACACAAGTTACATCAAGTATATTAACAGTAAGGTACCTGCTAAGAAGAGAGCTGTCCCACCATTGTTATTTTTTGCTTCGATGTCTGCATTTGAACCAAGTAATATTTCAACAACTTTACTATGGCCATCACGTGCTAAGAAGTGTGAGTTACATCTATCATTTCTTGACAACAAAATGGTACCGGCATGATGAAGAGGTGTCCACCCATATATACCCCTTGCTTCAATATTTACTCTTTGACCAAGTAATACTTCTACAACTTTACTGTGTCCATTACGTGCTAAGAAACAAGTTAGATATAAGTTATTATATATATATTAACAGTAAGGTACCTGCAAAGAGAAGAGCTGTCCATCCTTTGTTATTTTTTGCTTCGATATCTGCATTTGAATCAAGTAATATTTTAACAACTTTACTATGGCCATCACGTGCTAAGAAGTGTGAGTTACATCTACCATTTCTTGACAACAGAGGTACCGGCATGATGTAGAGGTGTCCACCCATCTATACCCCTTGCTTCTATATCTGCGTTTGATTCAAGTAATATTTCAACAACTTTACTATGGCCATCACGTGCTAAGAAGTGTGGTTACAGCTATCCATTTCTTTACAACAAGGTACCAGCGTGATGGAGAGCTGTCCATCCATTGTTATTTTTTATTTTAATATCTGCATTTGAACCAAGTAATATATCAACAACTTTAATGTGTCCATGACGTGCTACGAATTACAAATTACAACATTTGGACACTAAATAGACTCAAGTACCTGCACGATGGAGAGGTGTGTATCCATCATTGTCTTTTGCTTCAATATCTGCATTTGAATTAAGTAATATTTCAACAACTTTAATGTGTCCATTACATGCTAGAGGTACAAGTTACATCAAATGTACATTGACAACAAAAAGGGTATTGACAACGATATAGTAAGTCACCTGCAAGATGCATAGCTGTCCGTCCATCACTGTTTGTATATTCAAGGTTGGTACCCTTATGTATACACAGTGTTGTAATAATAGCCAGACCATGTTGGGCTAAAATACAGTTTTATATTGTATGAGCGTATTGTACATACCTGAGTACAATAGAATTGTCTCATCAAACTTTTCGTTACATAATCTGCTGTTTAGGTCATTTACTACAGATTGTCACAAGATATTAAAAGCCATGTTAAGAGTAAGCGCACGTGTTGTAATACTTTCGTATTGTCTGCGAAGTATCGCCAATTCGTCTACATTGGAACTGTTAAATGCACACGTGAAAATATCATGTTTCTTGTTACTAACCTTCTAACGATAGCGTTTCTTCTGTATGTTGTTTTTGTTCAGACATCAAGCGGTGTAACGTGTGCTAGATATTAGATAAAATACTTTTATGTTTGCATGATATTCATTGATTTGTTTTGGGTCTGGTACAACACGTTAACTAAATGTTCAGTGATAACCCACAGTAACTCTGAAGGTGCTGTTCACCTAGCGAGGATGAAAGAACAGGCCTAAGTTGCGTTGTGTGTTACCCAGTGATATTGAGTACAAAATCACAACTTTCAAACAAACTATTCTATCCACATTTATATGTAACATGTTTTGAAGAATAGTGACAACAAGTTATCTGACACATAATGCGTACTTCACTGATTAGTGACATGTAAAAAATAACAAGAATTTTTTTTGACCACGTGTTACAAAATAAATACTTATTTAGGTTGTAAATTTTTGTCCGGCAAACAACTGTTGACTCGCAATGTAGTTGACAACAAAGCCATTTTCATTTTCTGCTTAAAGCAGAAACTTACTACAATTCTCAGTATGCAAACCAAAGTAGCAGGTAGCGTAAAAGGTTGATGGGATGCGTAACAGGAGATTCAACTGACAATAAAACGATGTTGATCAAAGACGTACCACTTACAGATTTAGTTGGCGCACAACGTTCAAAGCTCTGTGACAATGTTCTAGGTACGAAATGTCACACGAGTATTTCCGTCGTAATGCTCATTTATAGGCTAGAAATGCTCAAAGCAAAGTGAATCTTACTCAAATAGTATCATTCATATTAGTACCCATTAGGTTTGCCTTAATTTTCCAAGGAGGTTAAGTTCTGAAATGGATTGTGATAGAAAAGTCTGAAGACGACAGTTTTTGTTCAACATTTTATGCTTGACTTGTGACTATCTTTTTCGCATTATGCGTTTGTGTACCTTCTGTTTCTTTGTTGTACTGTATACATCACACATCCAATAATAGCAAGAAGAGTTAATACTCCCAAAGCAGATAAGACAATATAAGCCGCTCCGAAATCTGTTAGGAAAAAAGTTAAAGTTTGATCTTTTGTTAGCATAACTAACTACAAGAAAAAATCCGTACTGCTTCCTTTTGGTTTCTGTAAGTGACAATAAAATCCAGTGAATCCTGAGTAGCATGAGCATAATCCTAAGATTGTTAAGTTAGTGAAAAAACAATCAAAATAAACGAAAAAGGTTATTTTTTTTATTACCTTTGTTAGCGCCGGTTATTTCGCATGAACCTGCATTACTACAATCAGAAGGGCATATAGTTTGTGTCCATATTATCCAATCATGTGGTTTTTGAGCCGTAGGAGTATGCACAATATAAAACCACGTGCCAGACTAAAAAAACATGAAAAAAAGAAAGAAGTTACAGTTTAAACTTAGTAACAAGTATCAGAGCGTTATTTGCAAAATACCTCAATTGAAAATGTATCTATAACGTAAACAATATTGCAATGTTCCTCTGTGCAACCTAATTTGACATAAATAAGCGCCCATATATTGAGTTAGAGTAACAGCTTTGCTTGTACAGAAAAAAACTGAGATCACCTTGTATGACATGATTGTACTCTTCAAGTGCTCCTATAGATGCACGAACAGTAGGCATAGGTGAAAATCTGTGCTCAGGTGATATTGACATCCTATGATGTGACCCCAATTTTGATAGTGAAAAGTAGTATGTGGTATCAGGCTCCAAGGTCAAAACTTGAACTAGTAAATGTATCCTTAGCAATCATGGTTTTTGTACTGACGGTAGAAAATAGAGGCAAAATACTTTTTGGAATAAAAAAAAAATATCAACACGTGGTGTCAGGTCAAATGATATTTGATTGATATTTAAGTCAGTTAATGGCTGAATGGAAAGCAATTTGGTGCAAATAAAAAACAACAGAAGAAATAAAAGGCGCTTGATAGTACCTCCTTTTGCTTCGAGAATTGTTGGCTCTATAAACTGTTAGAAATCGAACATCAACATATTTATGAGCGCACGTATATCGCAGTTTATACCATAAAAGCCTTCTTCGCACTCTTAAACAACATAATGTTAAATTTAAACAAAAAAAGAATAGCAGCAAGTTCGGAGATTTACCTGTTGTAGTAATGTTAAAAGTGAAGTTAGACGGATTGTTTGGCTTCATTCCAATATACCAAGTATCAGGTACAGGACTACTAATTTCAACTTGTCCTACATTACAAATAGCATTCTACACAATACATTGAATGAGCACCCACGTGGTGGTTAAAACAACTTTCAAACAAAAGTTTGTACCGAAGTTGCGTTTTCGAATACAGGAGACATTTCTCTGTTTGCACATAATAGAACATCACTTTCACTTGAATTGATCCTTGATTGTTGTAAGAATAAAATGTTAATAATTCTTTTTAAGGAGTACTCTGTAGAAACAGTGAGTTTAGAAACTCCAGGAGCTACGTTTAATCTTGAAATTATAGTATCATTAGCTGTCCCATTGAATCCAACTATTGGCTCTAAATAACAATTATTAGCACTTACGAAAACTGAAAGCATTGTGATAATTGAGCTAATCTGTCACGTGTAGTTCGCGTTATATTTACTTTTTCAAATGAAAACTAAGACATACCAATACAATCACTTGTTACGCCTGTGCCATTACATCTATCACCAGAAAAATAAAGAGATACCGTGTGCATGCTATTAATCGTGCTGCCACTGCATGCAAAACCAGTTGCCAAACGTCCACGGTGAAGGAAAAGCTTGAGTGAAACATCTTGGCTTACCTCCAAATTCAAAGTCAACACCGAATTGCTTTCATACGTTTACCTTAAATAAATGCGTGCATGTATCAGTACTCCATTTTGATACCATAGGCAGAACCATATACGATTGAGAGAGGCATATCGTAAGATTGCACGTGGTCTCTAAACGTGGTATGAATTGTCGTTGCCAAAAGCGTACTATTTACCAACATCCAAAACGGCCTCATCTATCAATAACGGTATTTGTGAAGGACCATTCTATAGTCAGCAGTTAAAATCACGTGTTTGATAGTTCGAGAATACCAAATAAGGATTTGAAGCCTCTAGAGTAATATTCGCCGCGTCAGGTCCTATTTACAAAGTTTTCAAAGCTATCTTAAACATCGCAGAAAAACATCATCATGAAAAACCGCTTTGCACACGTGCCTTGCCAAGGAATCGCTTAAGGAGTGTGTTAGCATTTTTATTGTTAACTAAACGTAGAAAGTGTTCGTACAACTTGCTAGCGTAGCAGACAAGTAAAAAGTGAGCACTACAACAACCCACGACATTTGATACTACTTTTTCTGAATGCGAATTGAAAGTAAACGACTGTTTTTAGGACGAATTACGAAGATAACGGTGACTAACTGATACACATGTATGTATTAGCCCTTCTTAAGAACTCTCAAAAAGGAACATGGATGCATCAAATGAACGAGTTACTGAGGACATAAATATCAGAAACAACTTTTTTTGTACAATTTTTTTCTTTTTATTACTTGACTTTACACCACATGATTGTTCCTTCTTTTTACGAAATCGTCAAATCAACCTATACTGCAGCATATCCACCTCCTTCTGTTAGCTTACGCCTCTTAGATTTTGGAAAATATTCCTTAGCAGCAGCAGCATTAACAGCAGAACGTAAATGACCAGATAAAGTAACATTAAACTCTTCAGACTCAAGCATTTCGCCATAATTCTGCAATATCCACCAAATACACCTTCCCTTTAATAGTTTAGAATGTAGCTTATCTGCACTCTCAAGCATAGTACAAACAGTATCCTTATCAATATTCAAGCATGAAAGTCACATAGATACTTAAGACGTTGTAAATCAAATCGATCAGCTGCAACAAAAAGCTCCAATACAGT
>JALMLS010000449.1:0-52897 GCA_038496445.1 Trichosphaerium sp. ATCC 40318 | reverse complement strand
CAGGGCTGAGACTAAATAAGGCTTTTTTTACAAAAGTCATTTTTTTGCCACCAAATACAGCCTTATTTTTCATCAAATTGCCTTGTTTTTGCCAAAAAAAATGAGCAAATATGAGGCATTGCCTTGTGATTTTGGGCTTTGGAGCCTCATATTTGGGTCAAATAGCAAGCAACTGGTTCACTAATTAGCCTTAAAATAGCCTGCATTGTTGGTCCAATAATGCCTCATTTTTAGTGCAACAATGAGGCATTTTTGCCCTCAATTTTGGGCATAACTCAGGCACCATATACTCATAAAACAAAGCTTTATATAGGCATACACAATAGTGATTCATTTATTAAAGTACAGTACACAAAACACAAAAAACTTCAATGTCCTCCTTGTGAAAAAAATCCTTTAGCTAGAAAAAAAAATTAACAAATTATTGGTATAATTTTCGCGGACTGGAAAAATGGTTTAAAGTACCTGTACTCCTCTTGTAGGTGCATTTGGGTGCTGCGGTTCGAATGGCGGCGGTTTCGTTAGAATCCATAAAATACTAAGCGCATGGTGACACTATCTATATAAAACGTCAGTAGTAAATGAAAAAAATGTTTAGGAAGTGTTGGTGTGGTGGAAACTTACCTTAAACCAATGTATCCTTAATGTACAATGTGTACACAACCAATGCCTAATTAGTGCCTGTAAATTTAAGGCTGGCAATGCATAAAAAAACTAGGGCAGGCATTGCCTAAAAAAAACAAAGCATTGCAACAATTAAGGCAATGCCCAACAAAGCCTTATTTCAATGCTTGATTTTTGCCTTTTCTGCCATTGCCTTTGCAAGATCAGGCATTGCCATTTTTTAATGCCTGATTTTTGCCATCAATGCCTGATTTTAAAAAAATGCCTTCATATTTAAGGCAAAGCCTTGTTTAGTTTCAGCCCTGTGATGGTATAATTCTACCATAAAACATGGTATAATACACAGTATAATATCATAAAGCCTGGTATATTATACCTTAAAACTTGATAGATTATACCACAAAACCAGGTGTATTATACCATGTAAAAACTGTTCTAATAATAAAACCACATTTATTGGGACCATAGTTTTTTTTAAATTTTCTGAAAACAAAAATTCGAAAGTGTAGAAAGATGCAGAAAGATGCATAGCTAGGGCAGTCCACTTAACTAGAAAGCGCCTGGTTCACTTACAGTCGAGTCCTTGCTGTGCTTGGAACTAGAACCTGACCTTTGCTCACATATAGTGATCCATTGGTGGGCATTTGGTTTTTGTATTGAATTCTAATTTTTCGAATTTTTTTTTTTGAAAAATTCAGAAAAAAAGTGAGTCTGCATTTATTGAATGAATAGATTATTTCACACATTTGAACAGAGTTGACCAAACCGACTTTATTCTATTCTCACATGAATCACAACAACGAAGAAGCAACTCGATTAACAACAGGGCTGAAACTAAATAAGGCTTTTTTTACAAAAGTCATTTTTTTACCACCAAATACAGCCTTATTTTTCACCAAATTGCCTTGTTTTTGCCAAAAAAAATGAGCAAATATGAGGCTTTGCCTTGTAATTTTGGGCTTTGGAGCCTCATATTTGGGCCAAATAGCAAGCAATTGGTTCACTAATTAGCCTTAAAATAGCCTGCATTGTTGGTTGCAAAGTGGGAAATATCCTCACTTTCTGGGGAATTATCCCAACTGGTGGATATTTCCCTGCTCTGCTACTTTTTTTTTTGATTGCCACTTGCAATAGCTGTGATTTACATATATAGAAGACCCACATGTGTCATTATTGTGACAGTGTGACATTTAATTAGGTTTTTATTTACACTTTTGTACTTGTTCTTACTTTTGTCCATAGCAACGTGTTTGAGTCCTTTTTCGTGGTGTTATTTTAGCATGTCCAGCAACAATCACTTTGTACAATTTTGAAGTAGAGCATGTCTTCGCTAAGAGTAGTCAGAGAACAGATTATGAAAACAATTGTTTTTTACTTTGTTGTACTTGTAGCACAATTGGCACTTCAGATAGTTCACCCAGGGCTGAAACTAAACAAGGCTTTGCCTTAAATATGAAGGCATTTTTTTAAAATCAGGCATTGATGGCAAAAATCAGGCATGCAAAAATGGCAATGCCTGATTTTGCAAAGGCAATGGCAGAAAAGGCAAAAATCAGGCATTGAAATAAGGCTTTGTTGGGCAATGCCTTAATTGTTGCAATGCCTTGTTTTTTTTAGGCAATGCCTGCCCTAGTTTTTTTATGCATTGCCAGCCTTAAATTTATAGGCACCAATTAGGCATTGGTTGTGTACACATTGTACATTAAGGATACATTGGTTTAAGGTAAGTCTCCACCACACCAACACTTCCTAAACATTTTTTTTCATTTACTACTGACGTTTTATATAGACGCCGTCACCACGCTCTTAGTATTTTATGGATTCTAACGAAACCACTGCCATTCGAACCGCAGCACCCAAATGCACCTACAACAGGAGTATAGGTACTTTAAACCATTTTTCCAGTCCGCGAAAATTATACCAATAATTTGTTAATTTTTTTTTCTAGCTACAGGTTTTTTTTCACATGGAGGACATTGAAGTTTTTTGTGTTTTGTGTACTGTACTTTAATAAATGAATCACTATTGTATGCCTATATAAAGCCTTGTTTTATGAGTATATGGTGCCTGGGTTATGCCCAAAAATTGAGGGCAAAAATGCCTTGTTGTTGCACAAAAAATGAGGCATTATTGAACCAACAATGCAGGCTATTTTAAGGCTAATTAGTGAACCAGTTGCTTGCTATTTGGCCCAAATATGAGGCTCCAAAGCCCAAAATTACAAGGCAATGCCTCATATTTGCTTATTTTTTTTGGCAAAAACAAGGCAATTTAATGAAAAATAAGGCTGTATTTGGTGGCAAAAAAATGGCTTTTGCAAAAAAAGCCTTATTTAGTTTCAACCCTGCTGACACTTTGTCTTCAACATAGAATTGAGACATAGATTTGCTTGAATAGATTGAATTGGATGACTTTGAGCACTTTTGTGAGGGTGATGGAGAGGCAGGTTCTTCCTCTTTTTTTGACTTTCTTTTTCTCTTATTGTTACGTTTTCGTTTTTGAGTGTCATTTTTACGAGCTGTTACCTTGTCTAACTCAGGAATGTTCTCTTCATGCTCTGCAATAATTATTAAATATACTGTTGATGTTACTTACCATGTAAAGCGTGAATGGCTTGCTTTTGTACAACTGTTTCAGCAGAATAATCTTGCTCAAAAAGTGAAACAGCAATAATGTGCAGGGCTGAAACTAAACAAGGCTTTGCCTTAAATATGAAGGCATTTTTTTAAAATCAGGCATTGATGGCAAAAATCAGGCATTAAAAAATGGCAATGCCTGATCTTGCAAAGGCAATGGCAGAAAAGGCAAAAATCAAGCATTGAAATAAGGCTTTGTTGGGCATTGCCTTAATTGTTGCAATGCTTTGTTTTTTTTAGGCAATGCCTGCCCTAGTTTTTTTATGCATTGCCAGCCTTAAATTTACAGGCACTAATTAGGCATTGGTTGTGTACACATTGTACATTAAGGATACATTGGTTTAAGGTAAGTTTCCACCACACCAACACTTCCTAAACATTTTTTTCATTTACTACTGACGTTTTATATAGATAGTGTCACCATGCGCTTAGTATTTTATGGATTCTAACGAAACCGCCGCCATTCGAACCGCAGCACCCAAATGCACCTACAAGAGGAGTACAGGTACTTTAAACCATTTTTCCAGTCCGCGAAAATTATACCAATAATTTGTTAATTTTTTTTTCTAGCTAAAGGATTTTTTTCACATGGAGGACATTGAAGTTTTTTGTGTTTTGTGTACTGTACTTTAATAAATGAATCACTATTGTGTATGCCTATATAAAGCTTTGTTTTATGAGTATATGGTGCCTGAGTTATGCCCAAAAATTGAGGGCAAAAATGCCTCATTGTTGCACTAAAAATGAGGCATTATTGGACCAACAATGCAGGCTATTTTAAGGCTAATTAGTGAACCAGTTGCTTGCTATTTGGCCCAAATATGAGGCTCCAAAGCCCAAAATTACAAGGCAATGCCTCATATTTGCTCATTTTTTTTGGCAAAAACAAGGCAATTTAATGAAAAATAAGGCTGTATTTGGTGGCAAAAAAATGACTTTTGTAAAAAAAACCTTATTTAGTCTCAGCCCTGTGTTTACACTCTTTACCAGAAGCTTTAAAGCCTCCACAACCACACCTGCCCATTTTCAAGTCTACAGGATATTTAACACGTTTGTAGGTTTGTGATTTAACAGTGTACACCTTATGATCTTCATAGGAATCATCAACAAGAGCCACATGATGCTGTAAAACCTGTTAAAAAACACAAAATCAAATAAAATACTTACATTTTCAACAAGTTCACATGCTTTTTTCTCTTGTGCAGTTCTGTCAAGCCTAGCTTTTGATTTTCGAAGGTGTTTGCAGGTCTAAAATTTTCGAGCTGTTTTTATGGTAGATACCATGGATTTGTGGTATAATTATACCATTGATTACAATTTTATACCACAAATTCCAGTATAATATACCATAAATCACAGGATTTATACCATAAAACAGCCAAATTATACCATAAATATGCAGTAGAAAGTGCGAATTTATACCATATTTTTGCACCTGAAAAAATGCAATATATGGTATAATTCTACCATAAAACATGGTATAAAACACAGTATAATACCACAAAGTCTGGTATATTATACCTTAAAACTTGGTAGATTATACCACAAAACCAGGTGTATTATACTGTGTAAAAACTGTTCTAATAATAAACCACATTTATTAATACATTTTTTTGTTTACATCCGTGACCTTTGGTTTTGTCCATATCCTCTTTTGTGGTAGTTGACACATCAAATAACCTTCAAAAAAAATATTGTACTTGCTGTAAGTGCATCGAATGGACATAGCATGAAAACTAAAAGAAAAATTAGTGAAGGCTTGATGCACAAAATAAATAGTCGTACAAAAATTGCTGTTTTGTTGTGGTGGTGGCACTGAGAGAAACAAATGACCTGTGCGGTGGAGCCAAACCAAGACTAAAACAAAGAAATGAAAATAACTGCCAACTTCATCGGAAACAAGTTCTAGCGGAATCGTACCTGTTAGCTAACACATCTTGGGTTTTTTTTTATCATCTATCTAGCTTGGTTAAAACCTATGACAAGCGGCTTCAAAACAACTACTTTTAGCGTACCTTGTGTTGTGCGGGCGATAAACTGGACAAAACTTAGTTTTGTGCTCTGACTTAGCCAATTGGTTTACAATATCACTCGTAAGGTCAACGCATGGGTGTGAAGCCTAAATGCTATCTGTTCTGGCAAATGCGCGCGTTTAGTAGGGAAAAATTCAAAAAAATCCAAAAAAATCCAAAAAAAACCAAAAAACTCAAAAAATGGGTAGGCTCTGAAACAACTTGGCCTTATAGCACTATTCACGCGTTTTAACATGCATTGGAGCGTATATCAAAAATGGCAAAAAAAAATAAATAATTTTGCTCCTGATTTGGTAAATGAGGCTGTATGGCGTTGATTGAGTGTAAAAATGCCTATGGAGGGGAGAAAAAAATGAGAGCTGGGGAAAAAAACCTCCAATTGGAGGTTTTTTTGCGAATGGGCATTTTTCGAGCACTAAACGCGTTTTTGGTGTGTCTACCACTGTAACGTTCTAACATGGGGTACGTGGAGTGGTTTCTTCCTCAAATACCATCAATCGGAGAAAATTGTCCAATTTATCCCTAAAACGCCTGTAATTGGGGCGCGTTACCAGATTTCTCTTTTAAAACTGTTTTTCACACATTTATATGCCAATTATGTTCAATAACGGCTACTGTCAAAGCATTGTGTGGTATGGCGTTTGCGTAGGTCCAAAGGCTATTAAATCAAGTGTAGACTAAGTGAGCTTTGACTAACTTATACTTATACGGTATAATACCACGGTATAATACCACATTTTATGGTATAATTATATGGTATAATGCATGGTATACTATACTTTAAAATACAGTATAATACCATGGTATAATACTGTGTTTTATGGTATAATTATATGGTATAATGCATGGTATAATATACTTTAAAATGCAGTATAATACCATGGTATAGTACCATGTTTTATGGTATAATTATATGGTATAATGCATGGTATAATGTACTGTAAAATGTGGTATAATACCATGGTATAGTACCATGTTTTATGGTATAATTATATTCTATAAATTGAAATATGGTATAAACATGGTATAATGGCTGTTATACCATTTGTCCAAAAAACATGGTATTATACCATATTTTATGGTATAATTATATGGTATAATTATGGATTATACTGAGCTTGTACCATAAAAGGTGATTATACCATAAAATACGGTATAATACCGTGATAATTTTCAGACCTGTGCTTCCAGTTAATGCAATCTCTCGCTGAATAATGCAATGATTATTCAGAATTGCTGGCATAATTTTTGTACAATGAGAGAGACCATAACGATGTTGAGAATATCCTTTTCATGAATAGTTAGCTAGCTATTATTTTGTTGTTACGTACCATAAACAGTCATAAATTGCTTCCACTGTGTCTTCATTTTATTGTTGGTGTTATATAAACCAACACGGCTCTTTCGACCAAAATCAGCCCATGCTGCACACCATTTTTTATCAAGCCTGTGAGAAATTAGGATGTTATTTCAAAGTGCACATACCAATTTTTTTTGAAGTACAAAAACAATTCATTGGCTGGTTCAATAGTTTTTTTTGATGCATTTGTAGTCCATGATTTTGTACATTTTTGGCACCATTTTTTAAAGTCACGTTCTAAAATATTCAAGTTTTTAACAGAAGTAGCTCGTTCAAGAATCAAAAGCTGTTCCATCACCTCATCACTGTGCTAATATCAGCTTGAAAGCAAAGTAAACAATATGTACTATTTTTTAGAGCCATGGCTGTATTTGAACAAACTTACAATTTTTTTGCCCCACATTCTATGGTAATGGAACTGACACAATATAAACGCCAAACCCAGCATCAAAATGGCTTTTTTCTCTGTCTTATCTTTATCAATCATAACTACTGGTTTCCATTCTTTTATGCCTGTACAATAAATTATTTAATTATTAGACGTGTTTTACATACCATTTGGCAGTTGTTCCATTTTATCTTTCAACACTTTCAAAAATGCTGCAATATTACCTGCTTTACTGCTAGATGCAATGCATAAAGCACACAAAATGCCTTTTCCTGTTTTAGGTTCTTCACAAACCACACCTCAGATTGGAAATGAGTACGCATTAAATTTGTACACACTGTCAATGCCAATCACGCCTTGGCCATACTTGACTAGCAGTTTTAATGACTCTGCTGTAGCTAAAACTACTGCAAAGTTGCTTTTGTCTTCAGAGGGCCGAAATTCATCTAAATACACAATGTATGGTTTGTTAACAGGGTCTTGTAGAAAATTGCGCAGCTCTTGAATGATATTTTCAGACCTTGTTGAGTTAATTTGTTTAGTTTGTTGTTTTTGGGGAACTTACAGAGTACCATATTCATCTTCCTCAATCAACTTTTTATGTGCCTACTAAATTTACACGGAAAATAAACAAATAAAACCAAAACACACCAAGTATAAAAAATAGTCTTCAGAAATAGATTCTCTCGCCTGGAAAGAGGCTAAATCATGTATTCCAGTTATTTTAATGGTGGCTTCTTCTTGTGAATTGCAATAAATGGTCCATGTGAGCTTACAACTACAGTTGGTGCAGCTATTGCAAAATAAGACTTCTTTGCACATAATTCTCGGCAAGTTCAGCTGGAATTTTAAAATAAGGAAGAGCTTCTTTTCCCACGAATCTTGGGTTGCTAAAGCAAGGACCTCCTAATACACTCGTTTGCTTTTTGATTCCATTTCCACAACGAAGAGTTTGAACCTTCTTTTTTTAGTTTCTAGCTTCCAATGTGCATTATAGTTTGTCTTAGTTGCATGTATGTGGTTCAGCAACAACAGCAATTGTGTTACCGGTACCACTTCTTCCATTGATGTGCTGAGGAGACCATAGTTTTCTTCGAATTTTCCAATTTTTTTAGTAGGCCTACTTTACGAATTTTCTGAATTTTTTCAAATTTTACACAAGTTTTTACAAATCCAAAAAAACCAAAAAATAAATTGGATTTTTATTACACCTTTTTGATTTTTATTTTCTGATTAGGACTATAAAGAGTATGATCTTTGGGATATCCTCGCACTTTCCATATATCCGCAATATATGTTTCTATAATAGGTTCAAGTTCTTTCTCATCATCATACTCAATATGATATTCATCAGTTTTATTGTCATAACGTAAGACTGTGCCTTCATACCAACCATTTCCTTCCCAATAAATGCTTACTCGATAACCATTTTTAATACCTCTAGGTTTTACTTTGTGTCTTTGTTTTACACGTTTAGCAATTGGACTAATAAGTGATAAGTTGTAGTACTTTTACATTCATTAATCAATTGACAGTACCTTTGTACATTTATTGTTTTTGTTTTAGCTTCTTTTGCTTTTTTTTTAGCATCTTTTTTTTGTTGTTTTGCCTTTTTTTCTGCCTTTTTTTGTTTTTTCCTCTCCTATTCAACATTAAAACAAAATGTTTTACTATTAAACACATACAACAGCTAGTCTTTTAGGTACATCAGTAGTAAAATAGAAATGGGAATTTTTAAGTAATCCACCCTGTTTTCCTATGGGAAAAGTAGACGGAAAAACTCTTCCTTAATTCCCATTGAATTTATATGAAATTCCGTAAGTATTACTCATAGAATTCTTAGAGTATTACTTTTGGAATTGCGTATGTATTTTATATAGAATTCTCTATGTATTCTTTATAGCATTTCTTAATGTATTTTTTGTAGATTTCAATAAAAAATACTTTATAAATTACACAAAATATTATTCGATACTTTGGTTCAGATTTAATGCAAAGTCATTTTATTTATTGATCATTACAAAATACAAACATCCTAAATAATACGTACAAGTTAAATACATCGTGTCTTCATAAACGAAAGAAGTAATTTGATCGCATTTGGTTTTGAGAGCCTGAACAATAATTAATGCGTTTGTAAACGCTAAATTAAGAACGCGTAGGGTTTTTTGATAAATTAAGTGGAAATAAGCTTTAAAAACAACGTACTTGGAGTTAATGCTTTAAATACATTCTTTAATGGTGTAATAAGGCTGTTGCAATGCTTTAATCATCCTAAAACAGATAAGTAAGAGATATTTATGTTTAAGTGATTTTCCAAACCACCTAAAACGCGTTCTCCGTTACTTTTTGGATTAACGCACTTTAACCTGTACCATTGGTTTTTTCACCTTTAATAATAGCATGTGGATATTGTTTGCTAGAAAAACCTATGTACCTAAGGTGTTGATGGTTTTTTGCAAATATAAAACTAAACCCTAACCCTAACTTAATTTGTACTTTCATAAACCTCAACCCTAGCCCTAACCCTAACCCTAACTAAATTAGTACATTATTTGGTGGATTTTGTACAATAATTCTGAAAATTCCGTATTTAAGGGAATATTATGGTAATTCTATCAAAAATCCTGCCATAAAAAAAAATAAAAATAAGAATTCTTCACAAATTACCTTAAAAATCCCTAAAACAAAGGAACTTAGTGGGATTTATATCTAAAATCTCGTTTTCATTTTACCACTGTTAGTATTCCATCCATCTTTTTTTGTTGGTTTGGGACCATTATAGCTGAGTTGTATCCTCTTGTCTTCAAGCACCAACTCAGAACCATAACGCATGGCTACCGTCACAGGCAAAAATCGGATAGGATCACGTCTACAACCCCCACAATTGTGGTTACATGTTCTGTTTGGGCCTTTAGGATCACAACTATATTTAACAGAAAATTAGTACTTGCATTTGTTTTTTGCTAATGCACGTGTGTTCACAGTCATCAAAACCATTTTCTGGTATGCCGTAGCTAAATTGAAATGCATTTCGCATAAATGTATCACCAATAGGTTCAGCTGGTTCGAGAACAGAAAAATCATTCACCATGGCTTCTAACATGTACGTATTTTTGAGAGTATGACAAGCATATGCAAGGTGCGACAGTTCACTCAGTACAAAGAAATTTTGTATGTACTTATTTTGTAGCTTTTTAGAGCTTGCTGTGGAACCATCAGCTCTGTTGTGAGCACGAAGTGGTGCCAAAAACCGCCATATAATATTGGCTCCTGGATCATGTGTTTTTAAGCGCTGTTGAATATTGGCAACAACAGCATGTATAGGGTATGTTTTAAAATGTTTGCCACATCCATCTGACCTGTAAAGGGTTAGTTGCTGAATAAAGAGAAAATGAAACAACAAAAAAGGTACGTGCCATAAAATAATTTCTTTGAACAGGTCAAAGAACTTATGTTGGTATAAAAGCTCTAGAACCCACTGTACATAGTCAGCAGTTTGTTTTACCTTTTTATTCTTTTGTTCTTTTTTAACAGTGAAGTGTAAGTATGTAACACAAGGTTTGTATGTTGAGCGGTTAATAGATGGAATACTTTTCAATTGTGGAGTTGGTTTAGCATCTTGTTTAAGCTTTTGTGTGTGTGACATTCGTTGTTTCTTAGGGTTTTTTGCTTGATCTCTTTCCATCTCTTTCTTAGTGCGTCTTTTTCTTTTCTTTTTTTGAGGTTTGTCGAGAGTTATATTTGATGTTGATGGTGGTTTTGTAGGTGACACCATATACTTCTTCAATGTTTCTGGCAATTCTATTTTGTTCTTCATTGCTAAAACCAAGACAAGGATAATGTAGTTAGTTTCCATGTTAGTTTGAGAAGCTGTAAAATCTAGCGTGATAACACCTCTATCAGGTTTTGCTTCAAGATCAAGGTGATCCTTTACATACTCATATATCCTAGCACGTGCAAACTCATCTATTGTTTTTAGGTTGGCTATTTCTTTTCGTAGCTTTTGTAGACTTTCCTCAGGTATGCCACTGGTCACCTTTTCATTCAACTCTGTTACCTTTTCTTGAAGCTTAATAGCTTCCTTAGATTCAAATTTATCACCCTCTCTGACTTGAATTTGTTCGGCATCTACAAAACGCTCAAACACTGGCCTGCTCACTGTGTCAAAACCTTGTTCTTTTGCCCATGCACAATATGTTAGAAACATTGCTTTTTTTGTGCCTCTAAAACGCCGATTTGTACTACCTAAATGGTTTTGTTAATAAACACATTTTTATTTTAGCCAAAATTGGTGGACTATTTCAACATGTACTTACCCGATGGAACAACACAATTTATCTCAAGCCATTCCAAAATTGTATTCCCCTTATTTCCTAGTTTGTCCCTTCTGAACCCAAGGTCTTGTAGAAAGTAATCAAGAGGTGGACAGCTTCTAATATTTTGTCTGGCTTTGTTTACTGCTTGAGTTGTTTGGCTGATCATCTTAGCTGTATTCTCTGATATAATCAGCACCAAAAGGTAGTCACAATTACGTACTATCATCAATGCCATCAAAGAAGGAGAGCAATGCACTTTTACGAACTGGTGAGTTCTTTGAAAGACTCAAATACAGTTGTATTACTCTGTCGACAACAATTTTATTCCTCAGTGCCTTTGTTGGTGATTGAGATGGATTTGAATACCTTTTTCTATATGCATTAACCAACTTTGGATCTCTTTGAGCAAGTAGATGGTCAACATAAGTTATTATTTCTTTGTGTAAAGCATCCAATTTTCTACGAAAAAATTAGTTGTTTGGATTTTTATGTAAAAAGTGTCAATACCTTTTGCGTTGCTGATGTGTCTGCAATGCTTCAAATTGTACTACAGGTCTACCTGGGTTATGCTAAATGCTAAATAAGAATGACATTTTGGCACTTTTTTTTAGTTGATTGGCGAAAAACTTGAAACCAGAGGCACCACCGCCAAGGCCTGCTTTGAAAAGTTGTACACATGTGTAATTAAGCCACAGCTTTGTATACGCAGCTTCAAAAAAGCAGGCAGTTTCGGTCTACCATACCTTTAGCTCATTTGCATTTTTTTTTTGGCATGTATTGCAAGCAAAGCTGCCCATAGCGTTTTCTACGCGTGCTAAAACGCATGGCGAGTATCCAATGAAGTATTCACCTTCTATTTTGTTTAATCTGTTTTCTCCTGACTCCCTATGCTTTTTTTTATTGCAGCACACGCAAATAAACCAAATCCTTTCACTTGGATTGCATTGCATCTGTTGTTGACCAGTAATATGCAAAACTTTCCAAAACCAGAAAAAAACTCGTCAAAAATAGTATTTAATTTTTTTACGCATTTGAGGTACACTTTAACCACAGAAACTTTCTGTGCATGTTTTACACGCATAAATCGTTCTATTGAGAGGTATCAACTGCTTAGCAAAAAGTTCTCTTAGACTCCACCTTGAGCTTGAGAGTGTACAGCAATCCTCTGTAGAACTCTTCTTCCATCCTTTTTCGAATTGCGCAAGGGTAGCATATTTTTGTACCAAGGCTCTATACTCCTCAATACTTTGTGAACTCTTCTGTTTGAGCTCCTCAAGCTTCATCCGCGCTTGTTTTCGTTGTAATTCAGGGCTGTAAGCACGAATCAGAGCAATACAGCCGCCACCAGGTCAAATGTGTACTTCTCCTTGCTCAACATCTCATTCACCTTTTCTTTTGCCAAAATACGCAATGCGAAGATATATTCTCTCTTCCCCAAGTTGAAGCCGTTAGCCATCTGTTGCACGCCTTTGAGATAGCTGTTGAGTGCAATAGACGTTATCTCGCCATCACCAAACGTCGGAAATGAATTGGTAATGCCACCAATCCTCGATAAACTTCTGTGGCAGTTATACCAATCATTTCCAATGCACTTTCCATCAGATCCTTTCACTCCATGCGGTAAGAAATCATAAATCACTTGTCATTCCTTCTTTGTGCAATAACCATCCTTGATAGTGGTCATATGGCGTCGTTGAGGCAGTTGCTTATCCTCTCATACTCCAATCCTTCACCCTCAGAGTCAGATTCCACTGGTTGTTTAGAATCATTTGATTGATTCTTCTTCGGAATTTGGGAACTGTTCTCATCACCTCTATTGCCGTCAGAGTTGTCATCTGAGTCGCCATTGTCTGAAGGGGGTCCACCAGCTGCTATGTTGGGATTGGTACTGATGGAGTTTTCGATTTGTTGATTGAAACTCTTCTTTTCTTCGCTGGTGTTGAAGTTGCTATCGGTGCTTTCCTCTTCTTCT
This sequence comes from Trichosphaerium sp. ATCC 40318, assembly GCA_038496445.1. NCBI lineage: Eukaryota > Discosea > Flabellinia > Trichosidae > Trichosphaerium > Trichosphaerium sp. ATCC 40318. The sequence continues at coordinate 39,565 of JALMLS010000449.1, read as the reverse complement.
TCTCCACCGCTAATCTTCTGTTGATGCGTTTTATCTTCTTTTTCGCCACTTTGCATTGAATTTCCAAACGCAAAATCAATCTCTCCATTTCTTCAGCGTTTTCAATTTCTGCAAAGGTGAGGCCCCTGTATTCGTCTCGTTCCTTCGGTTCTTTCGGTTCAGACGTATTTCCATGGTGTGAGCACTCTTCCTCCTCATATCCATCTTGCAAAGAGCCATCGTCACTGTCTTCCTCGCTCTCATCCATGTTGCCAGGTGTTTGGGTAAGTTTAACACTGTCACTACCAGATTTAATTAGTTGCTCAAGACTTCTATCAAGATGCGGAGGTAATCTGGCATTATCTAAACCGTAATCCTCACTGTTATCTCGTAAAGTCTTCTCCCCGTCGTCATTGTTTGTTGTCATCGTTGATTGATATAGAATTCCTGTTTATCGTACTTGAAAGATTTTCTTCGTGTGTTTCAAAATTCAAAGACTGCTGCGTGTTGCCAAATGTAAGAGGGTAAGGTAGTCAAGAGTTGTTGTGTAGCTGTTGTATACTATTTTATTATGGTCTTAAGGACCGTGTACATTAAGTGTGTGTTCTGTGAAGATTGGTTGAACATCAGTGTGATTCTTGTTGACTAATTGATTGATTTCCACCTTACAACAGAATATACAAAAGAACTAGATGAAGACAAATCAACTAACAAAAACCTAAGGAAGAAAACAATAGAAATGGCACACATGATACACCAAATCGAATTATATAAGAAATACCAACATAACAGAAGCATAAACCATTCGATTAAATTGAGAAGAGTGAAAGAAAGAATGAGAGATACGGAGGAAGACTTCTTAGTGAATGAGTTCACGTAACATTAATTACAAAGGGGCATGTCCCAGGCTCCATGGGGAGCTTGTGTTGTACTATATGTAACGCAATACAGGATTTTTTTCGCAAAAACCCAATTTTTTTAAAGGGAAAACCTACGACAGTTTAGTGACTAACTCTACTGAGACAGTGACGCGAGGGACTAGACAGAACAAGTAAACGATGGACACGTGTTTGGCAGAATTTTGTACAAGCAAAAGTTCCAGCCAGGCGTAAGACCCCCAACCGACTAAGATAGTCTGGCAACAGTCAAACTACGTGTCCTCGCCCAAAGCAATCGTAGTATTAAGAGCTAGTCGTTTCTTAATCCTACGTTTTTGCAACTCGTCAATCTCTATGTAAAGTAGGACTGCGTCCAACTTCCAGTCACCAAGAGACTTGATAACCGGTAGTGTACCGCCCATACGAAACGCCCACGTAGCGCCACCTCTTCTGTATGAGTGGCCAGCAAACTTTGAGGAGTCGTAACCCAAGCGACTCATCAATTTCTTTGTCTCTGCTACAAACATTTTATATGTTAAAGTCCACGTCTTTCCATTAATTGTGCAAGCAAAAATAGAACCAGACGCGGGTGAAACATGAGACAAAAGAAGTCGTACGAAGGGTACAGGTGAGATACCAGAATCTGACTCTACCATCTGTAGTGTCAAGATTCTTGAACGATCAACAATGGTTTTAGTTTTTGTGAAAGTTAACAAGTACCCATCTACTGTTTCCTTCAAACTCTGACAGCTGATGTTGTAACCCTCAACGAAGGCATTGGCACTTTTAGGCACCAATTGCCCTGATCGAAGAAAACAATCAAAAGCAACCAGAGAAGCTGTGTAGAAGATGAACGCTTTCGCATCATCTAGGTTGAGAAGTTGCCTAAAACGAAGTAAGTGAGTAGGTGTAATTGAAAACTTCCTATTAACACCCACGCCTTTTGATTTCGCTATCCCTTGTAGCAAGAGCTGCAAGCGAAACATAGACGCCATATTAGGTCTGGGGAACCCATATAGCTGAACATAGAACCGTACAGAAGAAAATTAACGGTTTATGGTTTGTGGCGCTAGATTAAAAATAATTGACATAATTGTAGCACAATCGCACAACAATTGTTGGTTGATTGGTAACGGAGCAGAACCCAAGAGAATGCAGGCTTTCAAAAACGCACGCCAACCTGACCGATAAGAGCGCCAAGTACCAACCTCAAGAGACGCCTCAAGGAGGGTGTTTTGCCAATTGGCTAAACGGTCTCTATCCATGGATTCTTATCAAAAGGAATTCCATTAGCGGTGCAATACTGACGAGCACCTGAAAGGTCGTTTCGTGATAACAGATCAGTTATAATATTATCCGCACTGCGAATATATTTAAACATGATTCTGAAATTATGAGAAGCTTGCCACAAATGAATATCACAAACCAGAGGCATCGCGCCAACTACTTTAGAGGTTAGGTGATTGACAGCCGCCTTGGCGTTTGTGTTATCAGTGTGTGCATTCATCATGGATTTGCCACTAAACAGGTGAGAAAAATTTTTAATACCAACATGTAAAGCATATATCTCGCGCCACGCGATAGACATGCTACGCTGTAACTGATCAAATTCACCATAGATCCAATGACCAGCATAGTAGACGTCAAATCCCCAGTATAATAATAATAATGTTACCTAATCCCCTATATAGATAAAAAAGTATAAAATAATCAAAAAAGTCCATGAAAAAGTTACTTAAATGCTTGTTTCTTTGAATGTTTACAACCTTGGAAAACTATTATGAGAATGATATTAATGGTTGCTGCATAATGTTCATTGAATGATATTAATGTAAACATGTGTCGCTTATTCCCCTATATACTGATGAACAATGGAATAAAATAAGAATAAATATAGTTTGAAGCATTTATTGCACTGTATCCCCTATATAGTCAGAAGTGTATGCTGCACCCTATCCCCTATATAGTCAGAAGTGTATGCTGCACCCTATCCCCTATATAGTCTGAAGCATCTGCTGCACCCTATCCCCTATATAGTCAGAAGTGTATGCTGCACCCTATCCCCTATATAGTCTGAAGCATCTGCTGCACCCTATCCCCTATATAGTCAGAAGTGTATGCTGCACCCTATCCCCTATATAGTCAGAAGTGTCTGCAGCGAAAAATTCGTGGTTTTCCGGTAACGGATCCACTAAAACAGCACAACTGTTGAATTCAGAAATGAAGTTCAACCACCACTCAATATCCGAACGAAATTCGTTGTTCAGGTGTACCCAATGGGTATTCCTCTTCACCGAATTCATTCTATTGAGTATACGGCGTAAGTACGTGCGTCCTCCGAACACTACGCTGGAAGCCCAATTGAGCTTACCAGCTAACACTTGGATTTCGCGTTTGCGAGCTCTAGTGCGTGTAAGGAAGAGCTTCAACGAACCTTTCAGCTCTTTGAGGTGAACCTCCGACAGTCGAGCCTCTCGCTTCACTGAGTCGAGCTCGATGCCTAAGAACTGAATGGTAGTTGAAGGTTCAGTAACTTTCTCAGGCTTTATGGTGAACCCTAGAGACCTGAGAAGATTAATGAGTTTGTCTCGGATTTCACGACACTTCTCTCTCGATTTCGCAAGCACAATGAAGTCATCAACATAAACCGCGATGTAGACCCACATGTCACGAGCAAAGATGTCCTTAATTGCTTCAGATATCTTGCAAAAGACAAACGGTGCAATGTTAAGGCCAAATGGCAAGCGTGTATCAATATACCAAACGCCCATTTGAACGCTAGAAATTGCCAAGAGTCACGTGCCATTGGAACAGCTCTGTAGGCTTCGCTGATATCAACAAGAGCCATCCAGCAAGCCATACCCAAGAGGAACATGAACCTAATGGTATCTCTAAGCGCCATCATTGTGAAATGAGGAGGTTCATTGAAATCGTTAACAGAGGCACCTTTGGGAGAGCTCAAATCAATCAAACGTCGTGCCTTACCGTTTGGCTTCTTCAGAACGCCTAACGCATTGATCCTAACCGGAACCGACGAGACCGCACAAATCCTCCCTTTTGCTAACTCATGCTCAACATCATCATCAAGCAAAGACTCGAAATCATTACACGATTTGTAATTGTCACAAACAACATTATCAAACGTAGTAACTTCAGAAACGACACTCACACCATGGCACAACCAACGAAGAATCAACGAACAATCAGGATGGTCAGAAAGAAATTTATTCCAAGTGGAGACACGCGATAAAAGCGGCGCCATTGAAATGCCTTCAGGGAGATCAAGGGTTATTAAGCTCTTGTCTCCAGCGAAGCATCACTTTTGAGCCTGGTCTGCCTTCTTCGATCTTCGAATACCCTTTGAGTTCAAGGTAGCTAGAGATGTGTCTGACGTATTTGACGAGCCATCAGGTCTAAAAATTAAAGTGGTATATACCAGTTTTTTTATGGTATATACCACTTTTTTCAACAAAATGGTATATGAACTGGTATATACCATTTTGAAATACCACTTTTTTTAGAAATTAAGTGAATAAAAAAGTGGTATATAGAAGTGGTATATACCACTTTTCATTCACATAATGAGACCTTCTAAAAATGGTATATAAAGTGGTATATACCACTTTTTTATGGTATGTGGTATATACCACCTTTTTATTGGTATATACCACTTTTATGGTATGCTTCAAGAAGGTCATTAAGGAGCTTTTTGGTAATGGGTTTTCTTGTTGAACGATCATAGATGTCATACATTGAACGGTGCGTAGGGACCTTAGTATATCATAGAATCTAACCAAACCAAGCTCATTCGAACCGCAGGACCTGATTACAGTACCAACATTAAGGAAACTATATTGCAGGTATTATACAGACGTTCGTGGGTACCAGACAAAGTTTTATTTTATTTTCGTTTGATATACATTAACCGACCTCCGTAGGCCTTAGTAATTGATGGATTCAGGTGGGACCACTTTCATTAGGTGCGCAGCATGTTTTTACAGTAGGTACAGAAAGCTCATGGAGATGGACGAATTTTCCAAACGCCCATAGTAATGTAACTGTAGTGGACATTGTCCAAAACTTGTAACTCACAAACTGTGTATTAAATAAAGTGTATTTTCTGGAATTGCAGGTGTACCATAAGTAGGCATAAAGTGGTATATAAGAGTGGTATATACCATGAAAAACTGGTATAAAAAAGTGGTATATAAGTGGTATATACCTAAAAAAAGTGGTATAAAAAAGTGGTATATTTTTTTTTTTCTGGTGAAAAAAAGTGGTATATTTTCTGCTTTTATACCTGTTTTTTTTGGTATATTGTTGGTATATTTGGTCAATATACCACTTTTTTTGGTATATTTCGGTCAAAATATACCGCTTTTTTTGGTATATACCATGAAAAACTGGTATAAAAAAGTGGTATAAAAGTGGTATATACCAAAATAACTGGTATATTTTTTTAGACCTGATTCGATCTCTTTTCCGAGTTGCTTGCAGAGGTTCCCTTTCCGCGATTCGTACTAGGATTAGCATTATTCACAGGAACAGAGTTCAAAGCAATCAAAAAGAGAGGTATATCGCACCACCGAGAGCCTATCGACAAGTTTCGCGACCTCCACTGCATATCCATCGATCTTATCCCTCTCACTCCCGTCCACCTCAGGCCTGAAGAACTAAGTGAGAAGACTTGCTCCAAATAAGTGATGTAATCAACGAACGCTTCAAGAGTAAGTTGATCGGATTTAACCAAGTCAAGATACTTTAACAGCATACGCATGTTTAACATCGCAAACTCGGCTGGGCTATACGTCATATCTGAACGTAAAGCGCGACAATCCGAAGGTGAGAGAAGAAGAGTATTAATAAACTTCATCTCGCCTGGAAAAATAACAGGTGCAAAGCCGTACTTAGTGGTCTTCTGACGCTTAGCAGGTGGTTCGTCATCAACCAATTGAGCAGAGCCAGCACGGTGCCTGTGATCAGTTAAAGAAGTAACAGTAGAAGGTGATTGCCTTTTCAAAACGTTCAGAAAACGCTTATCAATAGACGCTTCAACCTAGTCTAGCTGCGCCTTCGAAACACTCTCAGCAAGTCCCATACTACCAGCCGAAACGGTCCGATTAAGCGGATCCGCTATGCCCACATCAGAATCGACAAAGGAGGAAGGAGGTGATAAAGACGTACTTGGAAGAGTAACATCAACAGCGTTCGTAGCTTGGCAGAGAACTCTACCAGACATAGGTGTGTTAGCAGAAGACAGCGGACTCTTAGGACCAGCGAGATTCGTAATCACCTTTGGGAGATTAGCGACTCTCGTGATTGCCGCTGAATTTGCAGATACCTCAGAGTGGATTTTATCCATACTGGCCTGTAGAGAAACCAAGATAGCAAGCACTTTGGGGTCAGTAGAGGGCGTAGTTGCAGGAGGGGCTTCAGTGGGAGCGACAGGCGGGTGTGGTTCTAGGGAAGGTGCGTTAATAGCTTGAAGTACAGGAGAAAGCAAAGGACGAAGTTTGTGATTTCGATTATAAAACAATGGCGGAACCGCCACCTCTTTTTCTAATGAATGTAGAAGAAAATCGATATAAGCTTTGCGTGTATCCTCATCAGTTTTCAGCCAAACAGCGTAAAATTGAGAGTCGATACCGCATAGAAAAGCTGCCCCAAGGGCCTCCACCGTTCTCAGCTGGTTTTGGCCAAATGGCAAAAGATTTTGTAAGATGGAAATAGCTGAGAAACGGTCAAAATCCGCAAGAAGAGTACCAGTAGAAGACATAAGCTTTCGTTGACGTTTATTTGTGGTTTTTGGGTTCAGGTCTGAAAATTATCACGGTATTATACCGTATTTTATGGTATAATCACCTTTTATGGTACAAGCTCAGTATAATCCATAATTATACCATATAATTATACCATAAAATATGGTATAATACCATGTTTTTTGGACAAATGGTATAACAGCCATTATACCATGTTTATACCATATTTCAATTTATAGAATATAATTATACCATAAAACATGGTACTATACCATGGTATTATACCACATTTTACAGTACATTATACCATGCATTATACCATATAATTATACCATAAAACATGGTACTATACCATGGTATTATACTGCATTTTAAAGTATATTATACCATGCATTATACCATATAATTATACCATAAAACACAGTATTATACCATGGTATTATACTGTATTTTAAAGTATAGTATACCATGCATTATACCATATAATTATACCATAAAATGTGGTATTATACCGTGGTATTATACCGTATAAGTATAAGTTAGTCAAAGCTCACTTAGTCTACACTTGATTTAATAGCCTTTGGACCTACGCAAACGCCATACCACACAATGCTTTGACAGTAGCCGTTATTGAACATAATTGGCATATAAATGTGTGAAAAACAGTTTTAAAAGAGAAATCTGGTAACGCGCCCCAATTACAGGCGTTTTAGGGATAAATTGGACAATTTTCTCCGATTGATGGTATTTGAGGAAGAAACCACTCCACGTACCCCATGTTAGAACGTTACAGTGGTAGACACACCAAAAACGCGTTTAGTGCTCGAAAAATGCCCATTCGCAAAAAACCTCCAATTGGAGGTTTTTTTCCCCAGCTCTCATTTTTTTCTCCCCTCCATAGGCATTTTTACACTCAATCAACGCCATACAGCCTCATTTACCAAATCAGGAGCAAAATTATTTATTTTTTTTTGCCATTTTTGATATACGCTCCAATGCATGTTAAAACGCGTGAATAGTGCTATAAGGCCAAGTTGTTTCAGAGCCTACCCATTTTTTGAGTTTTTTGGTTTTTTTTGGATTTTTTGGATTTTTTTGAATTTTTCCCTACTAAACGCGCGCATTTGCCAGAACAGATAGCATTTAGGCTTCACACCCATGCGTTGACCTTACGAGTGATATTGTAAACCAATTGGCTAAGTCAGAGCACAAAACTAAGTCTTGTCCAGTTTATCGCCCGCACAACACAAGGTACGCTAAAAGTAGTTGTTTTGAAGCCGCTTGCCATAGGTTTTAACCAAGCTAGATAGATGATAAAAAAAAACCAAGATGTGTTAGCTAACAGGTACAATTCCGCTAGAACTTGTTTCCGATGAAGTTGGCAGTTATTTTCATTTCTTTGTTTTAGTCTTGGTTTAGCTCCACCGCACAGGTCATTTGTTTCTCTCAGTGCCACCACCACAACAAAACAGCAATTTTTGTACGACTATTTATTTTGTGCATCAAGCCTTCACTAATTTTTCTTTTAGTTTTCATGCTATGTCCATTCGATGCACTTACAGCAAGTACAATATTTTTTTTGAAGGTTATTTGATGTGTCAACTACCACAAAAGAGGATATGGACAAAACCAAAGGTCACGGATGTAAACAAAAAAATGTATTAATAAATGTGGTTTATTATTAGAACAGTTTTTACACAGTATAATACACCTGGTTTTGTGGTATAATCTACCAAGTTTTAAGGTATAATATACCAGACTTTGTGGTATTATACTGTGTTTTATACCATGTTTTATGGTAGAATTATACCATATATTGCATTTTTTCAGGTGCAAAAATATGGTATAAATTCGCACTTTCTACTGCATATTTATGGTATAATTTGGCTGTTTTATGGTATAAATCCTGTGATTTATGGTATATTATACTGGAATTTGTGGTATAAAATTGTAATCAATGGTATAATTATACCACAAATCCATGGTATCTACCATAAAAACAGCTCGAAAATTTTAGACCTGCACAAAATAAACAATCGACCGGTCGCAAGAAAACCGTATCGTTATATAAATCCACATTCTCCAATAAATCCTCCTTTTGCCTACATTGGCCTACTTATACAAATTCTCAACATGTGGACCTCATCTCTTCCTTCTCTTCCTTCCTTCTCCTCTACCGGCACCACCCCCGTAAAGAACATCTTGAATCTCGCTTCGACGCAACCAGCCATTACGCTACACTTCCCAGTGGACAAATGCTCCATGTATACAGACAAACCGGTTCTAGTAGACGACAAATACCCCATCATCGCCGTCCTCCAACGTGAAGATTACTCAGCACGCCAAGTACAACTCTTTATAGAAGAAATCCTCGCTCCTACCAACACAGACCATCACTGCGATGGGGGAACAGACTTCATCCCCTTCGTGTACGTCAACCTCAACTCCGAAGACAACGCTGTTCTAGCAGCTAAGGCCGTATGGTCCAACAGTGGAGAAGCTTACTACACTGAACACAAAAACGCAGCAGCATGCAAACTACAACTACACACCATAATGCGCACGGCACCACAAAACAACAACTACAACAACAAAGGGAGAAACGCAAGATACTCCAACAACAACTCCTACAACAACGCCTGGCAAAAACAGCAACAGCTCAACCACGCAGATACGTGCACATTTACTGCCGCCTTCCTCTCCACTCAACAGCGAGAAAAGATCAAACACATCGATCCAAAAGCCATAGCATTGGCAACAGGATGGCTCGGAGCCTATGGTGGCTTCGTTTTCTATTCAGATATAGAACGAAACATTGCCCTTTACGAAGCTGGCCTTATAGGCAACACCGAACACCCTGTGGTACTCACACCACCCGTCAAAGTCATATACCCACACACTCTGGCTGTCAAAAGCCTGCCTAAAGGCAATATATCGGTACGCAGAATGCGTAAAATGGTCTTCGAGGCCGCAAACTGCCAAATCCCTATGGAAAGCATACTTATCGGACGCTCAATCTTCAACGAAAAATGCACAGGTTACGCATTCATCACCTTCCCCTCCAAACAAGCCATGATTGAGGAACTGGCTCACGGTGTCGCAAACCGCCACTCGTACTCAGGCGTACTCGCCATCAACAAACCTCACGTCTACGACAAAGACTGGAACTATCGTACAAACCTCCCTTCTAAAACTCCTCGCGAACAATGCAACACAGAGTTCATGATGCAATACAAAAACAAATTCGACGAACAATCGTTGCAAATACTTACCCAACAGCAATATCTCGAAGCCTTAACTGGCTGGTATGCAATCCTTACCCTACTCTTCCCTCCTCCTTCTTCTCACACAAATACAGTATCCACAGTATGGAACAGGAATTCACCAAATTACGAGTCGAAGTCGACCTCCTTAAGCTACACAGTGAAATTATGGCACCAAACGACCAAGATGGCGATACCAACATGTGTGACGCGCAAGGAGCGCAAAAAGACGCTACGCAAAACGACTCCTCCCAAAACGTCCAAAACAAAACTCACCGTAAACGTCGTAGAGTCGTACCGAACGACAAAAGCTCTACGCAGCCCTCTAACTCTTCCCCTCTTGTACCAATTGCTGGAAAAAACTCACCTACAGTATAATAAAAACCTTACCATCCAATATTTTATATCATGAGTCTCTCTAAAGTTTCTTTAACCAGCGATGTCAGATTTTTAGGCAATAATCATGGCTCACTACAAGGTAACAACTTTGCGAGGATAGCGAAAGCGACACCGTGCAATTGGAACCTCAACACTTATCAGAAAAACCACCCAAACAACACGTACGCACTCGATAATACATACCCAACCAGTAACGAATCTATTACGCTCCTTTCTTTCAATGCAAACGGAAATTGGGGCGATAACTCCTACAACATCTACAGACAGGCGAAAAAGGCGAAAGCAGGCATCGTCCTGGTCCAAGAACCACACATACGCAATGCCGACTACAAATGGAGCACCTACGCAGAACTCACAGACAACTTCCTAAACTTTAACAACCTTCTCTCTCTAGAGCAACGACGCAACAAAGCGCACGAAAGACGCTACAAAAATTGGCCATCTAGAGGCAAAACGATGGAACAAATTGAAATTTCTATACAAAACGACAACAAAACCCAAACTTCGACCCAAGGCCCTCAGAAGGAACGATTACGCTTATTCACAAATCCCTGTTGCCGCTTGTAGTTAATACATACAAAGATACGTCTAGAAAATTTATCATCACAGAAATGGAACCCAATAAAGGAACCATCATTTTTATTGTCAATGTGTACGCGCCATGCTCACTCAGCGAAGGTAAAGTCTTTTTTCAGAGATTAAACAAAATTATCGAGAAACGTAAAAAGAAATACAAAAACAAAAAACACGAGATCATCATGGGTGGAGACTTCAACGCCACGCTAGACATTAACAAAGACAGGTGGCTCCTCAAAGACACTGTACACATAAAACCGCCAAAACAAAACGCAAAGCTCAAAGAACTCATGAGCGCCCACAACCTCACATGCGCATACCGCGCCAAGTTCCCTAATAAGAAGGAATACACTCGATACGGCAATGACAATCAAAGCAAAACCAACATGTATCGATCCAAAGCACATATCAACCTCTTCCTGGTTAAAAGATCACTCATAGCCAATATTCTACACACTAAAATCATACAAAATCCATTTACTGACAGCGATCACGTACCAATCAAACTCACGTACAAAACAGACCTCAGTGCAAACAACAGAACGACTTACATACCACGAACTGCCAAACCCACAATTCGTACATCAAAAAGCGCAAAACACGTGCTGATACCCCTACAAAACTTTAAAATTAATGACGACACTGCCGAAGAGCTTAAAAAATTCCTGCAAAACAAACAGGCATCGCCTGATGAAATATCGAAAAAAATCAACCAAGACATCTACGACTCGTGCGTCAAGACCCTGGGCACCCGTAAAGCTAGGAAAAATAGCAAGCTCCTCGATAAGAAACTTAACAAAATCGCCAACGCAAAAAGAAGAACTAGGAAGATCGCCAACAAGATCAACAAACGGAAACACATATCTACGCATAACTGGACAAAATGGAAAGATGTCATGCTGAAATCGCTACGTGTTACCAAATATGCTGACGGCATTGACTCACAACATACTAGACATATACCGCGGCAAAGTGGAATATACAGCACGCATCCTCATAAAAAACACGATCAACAACATCGCCAAACAACAAAGACGCCGCGCTGAGAAAGTCAAAAGCAGGATCATACATCAAAACATCGATAGACTCATAGAAAACTACAAAAATGAACCAAAAAAATTCTTCGACAACCTCCTCTCCAGACGTAACCGTGCCCATATGGCAGCGCTTGTAGACCCAAACACAGAAGAACTCATCACCGACACAGAAGACAAGCTTAAACTGCTGGTCAAAACCTGGAAAAAGATTCTGCAAAACAGGGCTGAAACTCAACAAGGCATTTTTGGACAATGCCTAGGCATTTTCATCAAATAATGCCTTATTTTTTACAAAAATGCCTAGTTTTTGCCTCATTCAAAAAGGCAAATACAGGGCAATGCCTTATTTTTTGCTCCAAAAATGCCTCATATTTGATGAAAAATGCTTGCATCTGGTACACAAGATTGCAATGGTTTTGCCTGCATATTTTTAGGAATTATGCCCTTCAAATTAGGGCATAACTCATGCATCAATGCCTTATTTTGAAGGCAAAAAGAAAGCATTATCATAGTCTACAGTGCCTAATAAACCAGGGCATTTTCAGGTAATAACACAACTATTTATTTTATAATACAGTACACATACAATACACAAAACTCCTAAGTCCACATTTGAAAAAACCTTAAAGAAAATATGAGATGGTGTAGAAAAAAAAAAAAAAAAACTTACCTTGTAGTGTTAGAATTCCGCGGTCCTGGAAATATCGCGGAGTTCACTCCTAGTACTGTTGTAGGTGAAATAGGGTGCTGCGGTTCGTTTGGCGGTGGTTTCGTCTAATTTCATGAATTACTAAAAGCTCTAGGTGCCTATCTATATAAAACGTCAATAGGTGATGTGAAAAAAAAAGTGTAAAAGTTGTTTGACTGTTACTTAGCTTAAACCACTTCCTTAATGTGATCAGTTCCTATGATATAGTATAAGCAATGCCTTATATATGAATTGGAATACAAGGCATATAATGCTTAAAAAAATAAAGCATAATAAAGGCATAAAGTACTTGCAATACAGGGCATTACTTGATTTTATGCAATGCCAAAAAATGCAATACAAGGCATTACCTGATTTTATGCAATGCCAAAAGATGCCCAAAAATGCCTGGTTTTAATGCCTTTTTGATGAAGGCATTGCCTTTTTGTAAAAATGCCTTACTTTATTGGGCAATGCCAAATGCAAATGCCTTGATTTTGCCATCTGATGCCAAATGTTAGGAATATGCATCATTTTTTAAGGTAATGCCTAGCTGAGTTTCAGCCCTGAAAAATAGCCCAAAACCCAAGGGCCCGACACCAAAATGGCTCAAAGACGACACAACAATCACACAACCAATGAAAACACACGACATCACCAGAAGCGAATATGAACAAGCCCTACACGACACCAAAGAATGGAAAAGAGCAGGTGAAGACTGCATACCGGCGGAAGTACTTAAGAAATTACCAGAACGTTACCACGACATCCTTTTTCTTGTGTGCAAACGAGCATACGCCACAGGAATCATCCCCTCCTCCTGGAACAGATCCATCATATGCCTAATACACAAAAATGGATCAGACGAAACAGCACCCAACAACTACCGACCTATAGCGCTCCTATGCGTTCAGCACAAAATATACACAAGAATACTCTACAATCGATTAGTAGTCTTCATGGAAGACAACAACCTCCTTTCCAATCTCCAAAACGGCTTCCGTAAAGAAAGATCCACCCTAGAACACGTCAACACACTCATTAACATCATGGAAGACAACAAACAAAACGACAACCAAAATGTACACCTCACCTTCTTTGATCTCAAAAAAGCATTCGACTCAATAGAACACTGGTCAATAAAAGACACCCTCACATACTACAAAGTACCCAAGAAAATGATTCAAGCAATAGAAGGCACATATAAACACGGCACGGCGCAACTGCTCACACCGTGCGGTCTCTCCGATCAATTCCAAATCAAAAACGGAGTCCGCCAAGGAGACATCCTCTCCCCTTTACTATTCATCACAGTACTTAACCCTATTATTAAACACATACAGAACACCTATCAAGGATACACATTCGCCAAAAACGCGCTGCTCAAAATCCCAATCCTCGCCTATTGCGATGATCTAGTATTCCTCTCAAACAACAAGGAAGAGATGGAGGATATGGTAAAAACCTTCCAAGAATTCTGCCAACACAATGGACTATCCATCAACGTCAAAAAAACCAAATATATGTCATCGCTAGCACAGGCGGGTGATATAGACATTGAAGTCAACGGAAATATCCTTAAAATCGAAAATATAGGATTACACAAGTCCTACAAATACCTAGGAATACACGTAAATACAGAATTAGATTGGTCGGTAGATCTCAACGCCGCCTCAAACGCATACCTGTACAGACTAGCATTAATACAACATAGACAAATCCCGTTAACGGCACGTCGCAAAATCATCAACACGGTGATTAACCCAGCACTACAATACCACGCTAACTTCTATCACATACCCAACAGCAAAATCTTCAAGTTAAAGAAGGCACTCGCCAAAAACCTCTTCTGGTCAGTTCCCATGTCATCATACACTAAATACAGCCAACTATGGATAGATCCAAAGGAAGGGGGCTTTGGAGCAACACAACCCTCGCTCCTCTCAAATGTCGGCTTCATAGCCAACATGCACTGCATGGGCATCAACACGCGCATAGGCTCAATAGCACGCCAAACTACTAGGCAAAGACTCAAAGATAACAAATACCTTGATCGCATAGGCAGACGCAATCTCGGAGAAACGCTCAGACAACTACCTCCAATAGCAGTGCACGACATAGACGATGAACGCATTACTACATATGTCAAGCTCCTAAACGAAATTAAAATCAACCCGGTCAACCATGAAACAGTACCTGATCAAATAGTTGATACTCTAAACCACGCCGACTACCATAAATTTACCAAATTAAACATACCTCTAGACTCAAAATGGGCCGATGTGGCCACTACAAAACACATCAAAGAGTTTAACCAACTCACAGGCCCTTTGGCCTCAATAACAGTACAGAACTACCAAAAGCTGAAAAACATCGTCAGCCAAAACAACTCCACAAATCTGAAACAGTACCTCCTCCGAAACATGAATCCCACCTACGAAATATTCCAATTTTGCAATTACAATTGCACCGACAAGCAAAAACTTGCGGTGTGGACAGACGGCTCCAAGAGAGACGGTCAACCCGGTGCGGGTATGGGTGTATACTACGGCCCTGATGACGACAGAAACTATTACTCCAAAACAATCACAGGCGACACGGTCGACATCGCAGAGTTAGAAGCAGCCACATATGCCATCAAAAACGCCAACAGAGAAGACGACATAGACATCTTCACAGACTCCAAATACGTAATACACTGTGCCACTAGGTGGAGAGGCAAAACGCACCTACAAAAAGCTAAAGCGCCAAACAAAGCCCTCATAGAAGAGATGAATAGAGCCATCTCCCTCAAAAACAAACAGGGAGGACTTGTCACCTTCTTCAAAGTCCCCAGCCACGTAAATGAAAACTACAAAAGCTAGCAACAACCCCCAACAAAAACGCGGAAATATACCAAGAACTCAATACGCTACACAACACCTTCGGAGAAGACATTGCCTGGATCATAGACGGTAATGACGAAGCAGATAGACTAGCCAAAGAAGCGCTAGAGCTCCCACCGGAATCCAAACCCAAGAGACGCACCACACTAGAATGTTCCCTATATGACTTTAACGACAACCTACTAGAAGGATCCATTAGAAACACCATTCAAAACAGATACAGAGATAACGAAACGAAGGCATTTAACCAAGACTTCCCTCACTACAAAGACCAGGACATGGTCATATCCACAGCACTACAAGAAGAACCCATAAAGAACGACAAAAGCATACGCTTTATGTTGAAGGCGCGCAATAGACGACTGTGCGGTAGATATGAGATGAACAAGAACACAGGAGAACATAACACAGAAGCGTACAATGCAAAATACAAACACCCCAACTGCCTACTATGCACTGCTGAAAAAGAGGACACTAACCACATTCTTAACGAGTGTAGCTGCACCCAAGAACACAGAACAGAAATCAAGCATAAAACCACTAAAAAGTTTCGCAGAAGCTTCCCAAAAGTCAAAATGAAAGAAACAGATACAGAATGGATCAATGGCGACTGCTTCATCCCTAAGGCGATCGTAGTGAAATGCCTCATGGCTGGCTACGACATCAAATACACGGACAACAAACTCAAGAACATACAGCGCAGAATGACACAGCGATATCAGAAACTATACAGGAAAAGATGCAAACTAATGGAAAGCGCGTGGAGGTCGATACGAATCGAACCAGAACGCGACGACGATCATAACCCACCTATTACATAGCAGGCTTGAAACTCGCAGACTAGCCTGCGTCCCTGGTCAGAAACAAACCCGCCCAGACACCGTCCCTGAGCGGCGGTGCGCATGCAAAGCATGCGCACTGACTTTATGTGAGATCCTACTGTAAAAGGACTTTGTTGAACAGCTCTGACTGTACCAGAATAAACTGAACTGAACTGAACTGTGGACAGTTCCATAAATGAATCGTTTTTATGTTTTCAAGTAATCCAATGCTATCATCTGTTATTTCTAAGCAATCTTCAAATGTTATATTGCATGCTTTTCTTATTGATTTAACGGCATCATCTGTTATATTAGGATGACAAAAGATCTTTGTGTTTCGGAGGATTCCGTCAAACATTGAAATTCTTAAAACGTCTTCATCTGTTTTGGTACGTACACGTATGTACCCTACGCTATTATGTATGATTTTGGCCCATAATTGACATGTTTGTGCTGCTTCGAACCTTGAGTGCTTTAAATAGGTTAAAATGACGCCAATGATCTCTCTTGGGAGATCGCGAAACGATGTGAGCGTTTCAACGTGTGGTGCGTTGCTAGAAACGAAATTAACACAAAATCGTACAAATCACTATCAAAATGGTTTATTAGGCGTTCCAAGAGCGCGCAAAATCAAATCAGGTATTGTTATACGTTTTTGAACGTTTGTACTTCAAAAAGCGTACATTAACACCCGTTTAGCATCAGGATCAGCTACACTACTCTGCATTTATATCAACGGAGCCTTGGTTTACAACTTAGTTGCTATCTAACTGTATAAGCTAGTTATAGTTCAAACAGCTAAGTTACTCTCCTAATTGCAAACCAATACGCGAGGTACCCACCGTGTAGCGACAACAGAACGTGACCTGAGAATGTAATCGTTTGAGGCTAGTGACAGCGTTTCAGTGATTTAACGGCAATCATCACGAGATGGACAAGATACACTCATAAGAGCGAAAAAGGAACAGTCTTTCTAGCCCACTTTACGCCATTCCTCTTTTTCCTTTGGGAATAAAAAACCCAACAACCCTTGTATTATTAGATGTAACGTCTCTTGTATTTGTTTATATTGTCATAATAGTGCGTAATAAATACAAGTCGCGGATAAAATTTACATTATGGTACATTTTTTCTTCCAGCCTTTCCTCTTCTTCTTTTTACGATTTCTAGGATCGCTGTCTTCGGGCTAAAGAATAAATCATAAGAACATGAAAAGAGTATACGCGAGGTTTCTTTTTTGTTCAAAAATTACACGTGTCAGGTGGTACACGTGTTAAAATAAAAGTTTCTCAAATGCCATAAAAAAAATCCCTTACCAATTTGTTTGTGAGTACACGTTCATTGCCTGAAGGATGAAGCGTTCTACGCTTATCCTTTTCTTCAATACTACCAGAGTCCTTCCCTCCAGTGCGTACCTCAGGTCTAGAAAAGTATTTAGCACAGTGAAATACGCAAATTAAATTAAAATAAAAAAAAACCTATCAGCGTACCGTCTACCAGGATCATAATCCATGCTATCCTCGTCCTTTCTAGGCTCTGGTTGTTCCCAGTCAAATTTAAATGATTCGTCACCTAAACAACAAAGCATGAGTATAAAGAGAACCAACATAAATCCAGTACAATAAAAACTGATTGCACAGCTACAAACAACGTACCACCATCATCATCGAACAGTTTCGAAAGAAGATTCATCAAATAATCATAGTCAGGACGGTCTTCATACCGGAGCTCTTTAATGTGATTCATAAACTTTAAGAACTCTTCAGGACAGTTCTTTACAAGTTTTTCATTATTATACTGAATTTTCATATCCCGGACATTATCCTTTAATGGCGTCAACACTATTTTTCGAACAAAAAAAACAAAACCTTCTAGAAGGCCTACTATCCAGAAGAAAAAAATCAAACTACAACGTACCAGGTTCTGAATACCACGTAAATGCGCCCAAGGAAGAGTTGCGGTGTAAAATTCGATAAAAACGTAAAGAAGAGACCATAAGTCATCGCGACGCCCTTGGTCTTTACGTTGGTGAGTATTTATCGACATATAACGGCGACTGCCCACCCAACGGGCACACTTTCGCTTCTAAACATCAAAGTAAGCTTTTACTTTCTGAACGCCAAAAACGCCCAAAAATAAAGTTTTGCATCATCATACTTCTAAAAATATAATAAAAAAACAAACGTACAGGTCGTACACCACCCTCTGGGCGGAAATGACGTCTTGAAAGACCAAAATCGATTAACATTACAGTACGCTCTGTATCAGTTGCAGCAGAACCCATAACAAAATTGCCCTGTAGAGAATATGAGTGATTGAGGACAAATAGTTAAAAAGCAGGTGGGGAAAACCGAAAAAACAAAAAAAAACCAAAAAATCGCCTTTGAATCATCGTACGGGCTTAATATCTCTGTGAATATAACCCAAATCGTGTACTTCTTTTATTGCACGCAGCATTTGCAAACCAAGAGCCATTGTGGTGAGTTTGGAGAATTTATGTGTTGGTTGTCGTCTCCTAAACAACAAGTCACACTGAGGGCATCCATATACGCTCAAACGAACCGTAATACGGATAAATTTTCGCCAAGAAGCTCCATGACGATAAAGTTCACCATGTCGTTGTGGCGGCCTGAACTGATCAATCGAGGAACGTAGTGTGCTCCGCGTTCTAAACCAACACATGAGCCCAAAGTCCAAATGCAAAACGAAAAAAAAATACAAACGAACGCGTTTTAGTTTTAGTTTTTGTTGTTTACGAATTTGCGCTCCCCATTAATATATAAAGGGGTACTTACCGTTCAGGGATCGCAGAATTTTTTCTTCCTCCAACAAATTGCCGGGTTTGGTTACGCGTTCCACTTTGACCGCAACAAGTTGGCCATTTGTAACATCTCGTGCTTGGTAAATTTCACCTTCACAAACAATTACAACCAATTAAAAAGATCGCTGTACAGGCAAGAAAAGGCCTAATAAAAACGCTACATGTAGCTAAAAGTATTACCATAGCCTCCTTTGCCCAAACGCTTCACCACTTCGTATCTGTCGTTTATCAGATCGCGGTCAGTAAAAATGTCTTCCTCCTCTTCTGGGACTCTCATAGCTGGTTTAGGCGTGGTCATCTTTTATATAAGCAGAGGAACACTCCAGCACAAGGTATTATACAAAAAATCTATGTGCAGCCAATTCTCCCTTAGTTAAACAAGTAACGTAGTTTGGTTGAACGAACGTTGCGTATTTTTGTGTTTTAAAGGTATGAATATAACGCCCAGAAAAAGCGAATGTCAACATTGTTCTAGTAAAACTACAAATACTCATAGCGTCATACACTAGTGAAAAAAACGCTGTACAGAACGTTGAAAAGTAAAAAGAAATAATTACATAACATCTCGACTTTCTGGGTTAGAACTTCCCAATTGCACCTTCTAAAAACGACCAACTTTATCACTACGCGTATAAAACCGCTAAAGAATATTATTACATCATCAGCGACTATTTCTTTTCATTTTCAGGTTTTCTTGGACAAGAACCCACATTAGGCAAGACTCCTATGACGAAACAACACTACTTCGTATCGTTATATATGCTATAACATCTACAGCTCTAAAAGCCACTATTGTTCACTATTGCTTTTAAAAACCCTGACTCCTGGTTTATTTTTAGTTTTATTTGTTCCTAAAAGGTCTTTGGCCTTGTTGATCCGCGTGGTAGTTTTAATTTTGTTGGCAGTACGTGTCAAAGCACAAACGCGAATATACAATAAAACTAGTTCGGTTGATGGCGTATACGCTTGCGGTGTCTGTTTACATCGCAAAAAAGCAAGTACTTACAATACGTGATATCAAACTAAGCTTACAGCATCACAACCTTTCTCATAAAAGAGCCCTTACTGTAGGTATTTACTGGTACAGGACGACCGTTAAAGGCGATTAAGCTTCTCACATTTGGCTAACTTGAGTTACCTGTTGATAAAATATAAAACCCTTTCGTCGTAGAACTGAACGGTGCATATTATATGCGATTAAGGCCGTTGGGCCATTGGATAGTTTCATGAGGAGTTTTCATCGGTTTTTGCTAAAAACTTGTTGCAACAGCCTGGCATATGTTTATACCGCACTGATAAGGTACTGATTGCACTTCTAAACCAATTGCGAATACTATTTCGTTCGTTGTAAGGCATGGCAGGTGATTCCGTAAAAAGCCTCAACGACCACGTACAAATGAAACGACATCTTTTAGTGAAAAAGGAAAAAAAAACCAGTTCGCCTCACAAGTTCGTATCGTTGTTTTCTACTTTCAAAGCGATTCAGTTCAAAGAATATCCTCTCATATTCCCTTTTTGCTGTACAAACGAACGAGCTAAGGCCATTAGCACCTATAGTTGAGTACACAAGCAGAAAGAATTAATCACTTCGCTTGCACATTTTTCGAACCAAAACATCGTTGATACCGTTTTATCTAAGTAAGTAGCTACCGCAAGGGCTTATGCGTGTTTGAAAAGCGCATTATCCATATTTGAGTAATTGAAATAGACATTTCATTGAACTGTATCCCATAATTTATTTTTTGGATGATTGTACGTGTTTATAAGGATAATCGTTGAGAACAAATATCAAGGAGATTGGCTTAGCTGAGCGTACGGTTTAGACCCCGGTAAAATCTGGCCCCAACAAAGTTCTCACGTGCCGGGGAGTACGGGCCTAACGGACTAAATGTTATAACGACTAACGGCGGCTCAGCTCGTCTCCTGTACACCGGTTTAGCTACCCACCATTTGTCTCACGACTACTGGTAACAGTGTTCCGGCAAGATTGATATTCTGTCGAAGGGTTGCCCGGTAGGCCGTCGTAGGACCGCTTTACGAACCCTGACATATCTTTTTTGCAACTACTTGTGGTACACTAATTGTTCTTTGCTTTAACACAGTTCTTTGCACAAAGGGTCTAAAACTGTTACAGGTTTTAAGGGCTTTGTTTATTAATAAACATGAATGGCAAAATTCGTACAAACTTCGTACATACATGGTTTTCTCCAAGTAGGCAAAACTGCTACCTTTAGTCACGCTTTTCGTATTTACGATTGCAAGCACCTTTGTCGCATATGTGTAAATTGCTCTACATGAAGGACCTACTAAAGTTACCCTTCCGTCACGCATGAGTATACATTGGCATCATTATTGTTGACAATGAAGTTCATGAACACATCCGGTCAAAGTGTATACACAACGAGTAGCGTACTATTGTAAAACAATAGGAACACGAGACTACTGTTAAATAGTAGCTAAGTCGGAAAAGCACTATTCTGTATTGTACCAATAGAACTTTTGTTCACTTTGAAAGAGAATACAAAAGCCAGAGATGGCAAGCAACTACACTCTCAGAAAAAATAAGATGTGTGGCCCTTTGGCGTCTTCACTGTGGCAATAAGTAAATATGAGACTCTTGAATAGTACTTGGTGTAATATTTTTATTTTTATGCTGGTGACCAGACAGCTACTGTGTTCTGTGTCATATATACAACTGTCCTCAAGAATCAATTTTCTGAAACTTTTCTTTCAGTATATCAACTTCCATGTATTTCATAGCTTCATGTCTCCAAGGTTCTCCACAAAGAGCAAGACAATCGCTTGCTGCCATTCTTATAACAGCAGATTTTGGAACAATACATGTCTTCAGTGCCGCAATAATCTCATTATCAATCTCTTCATCACCATCACACATAGCATCTTCTATCTGAGAAGGATCACATTGTTGCCAATCTTTAATATAATCAAGAGCTGTCATTCCTTGATTATTCTTTATCAAAGGATCAGCACCATAGAAAATAAGCGTAAAAATCATGTGAGGATTATAAACCTTACAAGCAACAATAAGTGCAGTATCACCAAGGATATCTTGATGATTAGGTACAAAACATTCATGCATACAAATGAGTTGTGTGAAATCACCGTACCCACTTGTATGAAACTCTTTATCAACTTCAGAGAGCTTGAAAGCGATAGTACGTCCATCAACATCTTGTTTAAAAATATCGAGTTTTCCCCAACAAGGAATAACATCCTCATCAAGTAGTAAATCATACTTTCCTCCAACAAACCACATCCAGAATAGATGAATATCAAATAGATGTAGACCAGTAGCTATTTCCTTAGAGACAGGATTATGATGTAAAAAAGACCATCCTCTATTATCTCTTATATTAATATCATATACATCCTGAAGCTCTTCACCATGCCATGTAGTTGCGTCTATTAGTTTCTCACCCATATACATAGGTATTGTTTTACCAAGCATATCCTGTTGATTGTTATTATGCTGTGACTCAAGTAGACTATACGCCCTAACATGGTATGGATCAATATCGTCTTAGTTCTGCTTGCTCTGCTACAACATGCATTGGTGTCATACCTAACGCATCTGTGTTATTGTAAAAACTCTTCCCGTGAAGCTTTTCTAGTGCTTTAATTCTTTTGTTTGATAGAAGCCTTGGTTTATGGTGAACAAGTCCTGTAATATTATCCAACTTATCCATATTAAGTCTCCATTTACCATCTTCTACTTCGTCATAAAAATCACCATAAGGAGCTACAACAAAAGGTTCGTTTTCGAGCTCCTCTTGGTCGCTACAGACGTAATCCTCATCTTCTTTTGCAATCTCTTCATTATACTCAACGCCAAACACACTAGCAAATCTCTCATCGCTCAACCAGTTAAATATACGGTGAGGGCCATAAGGTACATCTTCACGTATCATTTTTGTCTTTTGAAGTGTCAACTTGTTGACATCCACGTGATCTTTGACACGTTCTGCTGTTTCGGAAAACCAAGAAAATCTCTTTGTTAAGTATGCTTCAGCAGTTGTCTGGAGTAATAGTAAGGTTTCTGTGGGCCAAACGACGTCAGTTTTCATTCTATCGCCGATTTTAGTTACAACCTTTTTAAAGGCTTCGCAGTCTATTGCAAAGTTCTCTGGATGATATTTTGTGTACTTCAAGTATACTGGGATGTAGTCAAACCAGAAATCGCGTATTGTTTGTTTTTTGTAGAGAGGAAACATGTAATGAAGCGATAGACGCTTACATAGAGAGATGTAGAATGCGTCAGGGAGACGTTGAACAAAATCACGGAATAGACGGCAAGTTCGCTTCATTAATATTGGAACGATTACTGGATCGCTGAAAATGAATAACACTAGCGCTAGCATGTCATCTGGTAGGTTTTTAATTCGGTTAACCGGCACTCCAATAGTACTCATGTTTTTCGTCCAGGGTTTATCGTATGTGATATTGTACGTATGTAGCGCTTCGGACGTTTCTAAGTTTTGTAGACTTTTTTTTGGTGCGATGTTTAACGTTCAAATGACTTAATAAAAGTCGAGTTACCTTAGCCCATGCTCAGCTGTGGGTTTTGTATTTGCAAAGAATACTGTTAGCGAACACGTGTTAATATTCAATGACCTTATTCGCACGTGCGCAAAGAAGAAAGCGACACAAACTAGCATCGCTAGTGCCTTCACGATAGAGGACATTTTAGAGCGTGTTTGTTCCGTCTATCTTGTTAGTGTACACGACACATCATACAGATTATTTCGTTGAGCAAACTTGCTTCCGGCTTTTTTTGACTTTCAGTCACAAGTTTAATAACGCCAACAAGCCGTTGCTACGAGTAAAATTACGCGACCAATGAGGATGTACCGCGTTTTAAAACGGCCACGCTTAAAAATAAAGCCAAGAGGCAGACCAAAAGGGTATTGGGACAACCCGCATAACCAAAGGGTGACATTTGATGCTATTGGCAAAGAACTCGGTATTAAAGATTTAGATGGTTGGTACAACGTCACTAGAAGGATGTGCAGCAACCTTGGTGCTTTATCTGTTATTTCAACACAGTTGAGTTGTTTTTTGGTAAAAGTGTCCTAACAGCGCTCTAGCTATAACTGGTCACTATACAATGCGTTAAAAGCTATATACTACAACCATAAATGGAATGAATCAAGTTTTTGGTAATACGCTAAACGGCTCATACAAAACTCAATGCAATACTCACCCACGCGCGTAGGCGTACATCTAAAGGGTACTGGGACGATGCAAACAACCAAAAACAATTATTGGAGGAGGTAAAACGTACTTTAAGTCAAGGAGCTAAAAAAAGACGTTCTTAGATTGGTGCTCGTCTATCTATCACAATAATGGATGATTGGTACAATGTAAACATTGATACAATACACAGATGTGGTGGTGGTGGTATGATAAGTAGCAAGTACGTTTTATGTGCAATGAGAAAGTGTCAAACTTTTAAGAAAAAACAAGGAAAAAACCCCTAATGTCCGTGACAGGTACAACAACTCTTTATCAAAGGCTTTACAATCCGTTTACCCAAAATATGCTTGGGATGTTGACAGGTTATGCAAGTGAGTAATGAAGTAAAATAGATACTTTTTGTTAACAGAGTCGTTAGATACACAACACAAAAGCGTTCTGGATTTTGGAAAGATAAAAAAAACGTTCTAGATTTTTTTGTGAATGCACAGAACCTACTTAACCTGACTAAACCAGAAGAATGGTACGGGTACATTTTTGTAGATATAATAGTAATTCATTAATTGAATAATATTGTATGTCGATATTAATCTTACATCACGTGACATGATCTTCTTGTCTTTTTTAATAAACTTTCTAGGTATCGTATTTCACAATGTCAAATAATCAGTCTTGGAGGCAAGAGTTTGCTTCGTTATTTTCCATATGTTCTCTCAAAGATGTATCCTAATATACTATGGCATTGGCCGCATTTTTCATTTTACTTGAAAAAGGCAAAACAACAGTACGCTTTGTTGTTTCAAATCAACCTGGCATTTTTATGCTAACAGAATTTACTTAACAGACGGCTTCTGCAGTGTCTTTTACAGGTCTTTCCGGGCACACATATGAAAGAAGAACATGTCATAGGATACAGAGATACTACTGGAGGAGAGATACGACTTGACGTATTTATATCTTCACTGAATATTGCGTTCGAATATCAAGGTACTAGAAAGAGCAGGAATGACATTCACGCCACAGTTTTCGTTGTATTTTTTCTTTTTCCATGTGTTACACACTGAGGAGGCCCTAAAAACCATCACTATCAGATATTAGAATGTCAAGATGTGACATCTTAGGTCTAGAGTTGTAACCGCTTTCTTTGTTTTTTGTCTTTTTTCTCAAAGCTTTCCAACAGGAGAGCAACATTACAATGATGTCTTACCTTTCTCCCCTCCTACTTTATCATGGAAAGCGAGCGATATTGAGAAGAAAACAATATGCCAAGATGCTGGTAAGTCCACACCTTTGTGAGAAGTTGT
Source organism: Trichosphaerium sp. ATCC 40318 (assembly GCA_038496445.1). NCBI lineage: Eukaryota > Discosea > Flabellinia > Trichosidae > Trichosphaerium > Trichosphaerium sp. ATCC 40318. The sequence continues at coordinate 13,941 of JALMLS010000449.1, read as the reverse complement.
TAAAAATATCTAACTATCTTTTAGGTATACAACTAATATCTATACCGTATTGGTGGTCGGGAAGTATTTCTTCCCTCAAAGATTTAATTGACAATCAGAAATACTCGCTCGAACATGACAGTACACCACAGGGATCTGTAGGCATGGCTTGCATGTCGCCATCGTCAATATAGTGAAGACAAAAGACACGCTCGCTCAGTTGCAACATTTCTTGTTTATGAAGCTACACAAAGGTCAACAAAACCTTTGGAAGACTAGAAGTCTCTTCAACGAAAAGTCAGTGAACTTGAAAGGCATACGAAGATAATGGTTCATTGTTATGATAAAAGCAACGCACTCCATCGGGTTGAGGCTGGTTAACAGAACCACTCCTACTTCCTATTCGCTTTCCTTTGTGTTTGTTGACAATAGTACAAAGGAACGCTTACCACAGCTACTGTCTCAAGATTCACAATCAACAAGAAGTTCAGTTACATCTACTCATTTGTAATGCATCATTCACCACACCGATATGAGTATGAAAAGAATGTAACAAACAGAAATGCAATAAATTTTCTTAGTACTAAAGACTGATGTAGTTTTTACATGGTAGCTAAGTTAAATAGAGAATTCACAGGTACCACTTAGTTACTTGAGAACTTTTTGCTAAGTAGTTGATAAGTATAGCCTGCATGTATAATACGTTTAGAACACATTGAGCAAACTTAGAGTGTACAATAATTGCTTTTAGCTGCGAAATTAATTCAAGAACTTTGTTGACACATTTTTGCGTTAAAAAACTGTAAAACGTACTTTTCGTGAACCACTACCACTTGTTTACTCTTGCAGGTCACTATAGTACTAAATAGGTTGTAGTGGATTTAATATACATATTTGAGTGCTGTGGATACGACTAATTGGAATAAACGAGGTAAGTTCTTCTTGTTGTTCTTTTCTACGCATAGAATCGCATGTCCTAAAGTTTGGTGCGTATTTGTATCTTACCAAAAACGTTTTTATTTTGTTTCGTGTAAAGATTGGGTAGACCAGCAAGGCCTGTTTTGAAACTTTGGTACCACCCTTTCTAGATATAGGGAAATGTATTTCCGTTGCCTTAGAAACAGGCGGTTGTGGACATGCACTATTTTTTTTATTTTTGCTCCGATATTTTCGGCTTTTGACGGTTGTGTGTCGGAATTTTCCTTGTTTTTCCGGATAACGAGATGAATTATACTAAGGGCAATTGGTGTTTTTTCCTTGTTTGGTGAAAGCTGCTGGCAATATGGTGCACTCACCTTGCTTAGTGTCAAAGCTGTACCTAATGGCATTGATGTCAATGAGGTTGGGCAACTGGAAATTGCCTTACCTTAGAGAAACTTGGTACTTGAAAATTGAAGCATGTACCTTTGGTGGTGTAGATTGAAGGAGCTGTACAATGTTTTTAATGCTCATTTGTTTCCACATTCTTTGAGCACACTTGTTTTATGGCTCGTAGGAACAGGAGGAAGTGTGCTTATCTCCCTGTTTATGCAATTGACAATTGTTGACACCAAGTGTCAAGTGACACTTGCAATGAGTCAGTTTAAGGAACAATTGCTAATTGTACGCCAAAAGCAATCATAGGAATTAATATGTAAAAAGTAAACATGTCCATGCCGTGAAAATTGCATACTGAAATTACAAAACAGATAAAAAAATTTGACAATAGCAATTGGCAATTGCTTTGTACTTACAGATTCGTTGCATTCCTCCAATGGTTTGTCGTTTGAATTAATCTTGTTGAGGGGATTATTACACCTCTGGGATCTGTGTATATTCTCTTTGTGGCAGTCTGTGCTGATTGTGTTGTTTCAATGATTCTGAAAACAAAGCAATTTACAATTGCAGAAGGATACCTTTTTTAGATGGAGCATGTACAGGCTGTGAACAGTACATAATGCCCCTCTGTTTCTGAAAGGGAGTGTACCCAAACTAAGATGAGCTAATGTTCATGCCATAACAATAAAGAAGTTGTGTTGAGCACCTCAATTCGTACCATCTTCAAGGTACTGTTTCATGGAAGAGTGCAAGTTTCTCAAAGCTGTTTGTATGTCACTGAATGCATAAGCAATTTGTATTGTACGTCACATTAGGTACCCACCTGTAGGACCTTGGTCACATGACAATAGTGAACAGAGTATCCGGAAAAAAACGTGTAAAGTCGGCGATATCCGTCAAAATCCGAAAATATCTGGAGCGAAAGTAAAAAAAATAGTGCATGTCCTGTGGTCTGCCATATTTTACGTTGAAATCTGTAGTTGAACCCAGGAGTTTCGTGACACAATGTATGATACTGTGTGTATAGTAAGACACCATTGAAAAGTGACTTCAGCTTTCAGAAACTGTTTACCATTCGAATGAAAATTATCAAAAAAAGCACATTTTTCAGTTTTTTACGAATTTGCAGCCATGTGATAGTTTTTGGTTACTAGTACATTTGTAGTACGTTTAAAAGCACTGTGTCTACTTGTAATATGAAGTTGCTAGCGAACATTTGTGAACCACAACGAATTTTTTTTTAGTTTTCAACTACTTAGCAAAAAGTTCTCTTGTTGCTTTGTCTTATTTTGCCCGATTTTTATTGAAGATTTGTCCAACACGCCTCTTCAATGTCACACTTGAAAGGTAAACTCGAACAAATTAAGGTTCTGAAGATCATACAAGTATGTTTATTTAGTGAACAAAGCAATGAATTTAGAAGTGTTTTTCAAGCGTTGAAATTGTAGATCTTGAGCCTTTGTATATACATCACAAATTATCAGACTATTCATCTATATATGCATACCATACCACCACTGGCTGGTACCTGATTTGTTTTTAATTTTATATTCCGTCTCACAACGAATGTTTGAAGAGTGTAAAGTCAAACATCTAAATAGACTAAGTTCATTATCACATCCATCTCCATTACTCCAATCACTTTGTCCATCTCCAAGTATAACAATAGGTTTAATACCTCGAGCATGAATCTCTGATGCAATAGAGCAGATTGGCGGAGTTTCATGTATGCTACATGGTCTCCCATCTGTTACAAGGAATAAAACAGGAGCTCGTCCTTGAGGAGTGGTCTGTACAGCATGCTCAAGTGCTCTGGAGGTATCAATACAAGAGCTAGCACCGCCATATAGTGCGTTCTTGATATGACTGAGAATAGAGTCTTTGGTATGTTTGTTGTATTCCTCGTTTATAAAACTTCCTTCTCTGTTTATCATACTACCGTACAAGTTAAATGATATGAGCGTGCCATACTCAACCTCTCTTTTGACATTTTCTGCTATACTTTCCATGAGTGTTTGCCAGTTTGCAGCTGTTGTAGGTGCTGATAGACCAACAAGAATTGCCAAAGATCGTTTTGGTTGTATCGCTTGACCTTGAACATGGAGTATTGTGACAAGTCCAATTACTAGACAAAAGAGAGCTTGGGTTGCGAACATGGTTGGTTTCAGGTTTATTGACGCCTCTTAAACCACACGTGATTCAGAAAACCTTCAAATATTTAACATTCAGCGGAACCTGGTAAGTGCGTTTTCAATTCGGGTCCGCCAATTAGCATTAAGCATGTGGATACCATCTTTCAAGCAAAAACTTCAAGAAACAAAGACGGCCCAGTCTTCACATGAATTGGTTATTATAAGAATGATTTTTCCGGAAACGAAGTCCGAAGTTTATTGAAACAATTTTTTGAATCTTTTCAGGCGGATAATTGGGTAGATACATACACTACCGTCATAGATCAACATACTTCAAAAAAACAGCATTGTTTCAAGTAAATCAAAAGAAATTTCTTATCTAACGCTGAAGTCATTGAATATTAACACGTGTTCGCTAACAACATTCTTTGCAAATATAAAACCCACAGCTTGGCGAAGGTGTTGTTTAACTGACAAAAACTCTAAACAAAACAGATTAGCACTAACGTTGAATAGTAGCAACGTATTACATGTTAAGTACAACACAAAAACCCCCAGCTTATTCATTCCACAAACTCATTTGTCTAGTGTAACCCGAATGGAAAAAAAAGACATTGAAAATACACTTCAGCCGGTATCCTACCTAATAGCGCTGCCAATTGAAATAATAGTTCATATACTCAAACAAGGGATTCACGCACTCAATACAGCCCATACATGCCACTTTTTGTACGATGTTGTCCAAAAATACGTTGGGTATGGTTGTATCAACATTACAGAAAATGATGTGAAAATCCTTTCTGGTAGTGCATTGCTCCAGAATACAACTATTCACTTTCGTGATCGTGAACATGTAACAGACTATACTATCAAGCTATTGAGGGGAGTACAATCAATCAAATTGAAAAAGTGCTACAAAATTACAGCTAAGGGTATCAAGGCGTTGGCGGGTGTACATGATATTGATTTGACACATACAGGTGTTACAGATGAGGGTTTGAAGGCGCTGGCAGGAGTTCACACCATCAACTTGTTTTATTGTACCACAATTACAGATGAGGGTATCAAGGCGTTGGCGGGTGTACATGATATTGATTTGACATATACAGGTGTTACAGATGAGGGTTTGAAGGCGCTGGCAGGAGTTCACACCATCAAGTTGCGTTATTGCGGCTCAATAACAGATGAGGGTATAAAGGCGTTGGCAGGAGTTCACACCATCAACTTGGGTTATTGTGGCTTAAAAACAGATGAGGGTATAACAGATGAGGGTATCAAGGCGTTGGCAGGTGTACATAAAATTGATTTGGAACACACAAGCGTAACAGATGAGGGTATCAAGGCGCTGGCAGGAGTTCACACCATCAACTTGGCTTATTGCTCAATTACAGATGAGGGTGTGAAGGCACTGGCAGGAGTTCACACCATCAACTTGCATTTTTGTAATACAATTACAGATGAGGGTATCAAGGCGTTGGCAGGTGTACATAAAATCAATTTGAAATATATAAGCATAACAGTTGCAGCATTAAAAGCGCTTGTAGGTGTGCACACTATCGGCTTAACAAAACTAGCTATGACAGATGGAGCTATGACAGATGAAATTGTAAAGGAATTGACTGGTGCTCATACGATAACAAGACCCTAATATGGCATTACTATTGAAATTCGGCTTTTAAATAAAAATGACTTCGAGGCAATGAATCTATCTACATTGATTCTAATGATAGTGTTATGAGTCGGTGTATACTAAAATGTGGAACAAAAAGTCAAGAAGAAATGTTAAAGTGATATTGAACTGACAAAGGGAGACAACTGGTTATGAAGCGCAGTCGCCGCTAGGCTCTGCCTCCCAAACCCATATGAGTCAGCTATTTAACACTAATAGCTGCTAACCACTCTTCTACAAAGCTTGTTTAACTTGTTCTGTTAACTTTTTGTACCACAATCAATTTTTTTATGAAGATTATTTTTGCCTCTTGCTACAAGCGTCTATATCAACATCGTGAGCTATTGGGAATGAAGGCTACAACTGTGTGTAAGTTTCTTTATGCGCCAGATGTTATGAATATCATGTAGCTTCTAAGAGTCTGACGTACCAGTTAAATCTGTTTTTTTAGAACTGGTAAAAATTTGAAACCCAACAAAAACAAGCACAAAATTCTATTTGCAATGGCTTACACAACATTTCCTTGTTGAATTATGTAAATTTCTTTTAAGTTGTCGTTTGAGGAAACCGCTGCAGGCGTTTACGCCAGGGAAAATCTCAAGGACTAGACTGGGCTGGACTGTTCACTTACCCCTTCTCTCCTTTGCTGTTGCAACTCCGTGTACTTCCCGAATAAATGTCAATCCTGAGACCCGCCAACCACTGCTACGCTCCCCATCTCCTTTCCTTGAGACCTGTAGGGGTATTAGCACATCGGCACAAGTCTTAGACCTGGTACCTTTCAGGCCAATCTCGTCTTGCTGTCCACACGCCAGCTAACAAGTCAGCAGAGCTTTTCCGTTTGTGTGTTATAAAGAAAACTTGAGTGATTATGGCAAGCTTGTTTTGCTTCATAGTCCTGTGTAGAATGACTTTGAAGTTGTTATTACAGTAATTGTTTCTCGGTTAAGTCCTGTACAATAGCAGAAAAAAATACAATAAAGTGAGTACTCGCTTGGGTAGGCGAACGTAATACCGACTTACTTCGCCAATATAGAGGGTTACGCTGAAACACGTGTACAAAATGTTGTTCTCGTTTAACAAAACTTTACATCACTCGCTATCATACTACTACGCCCAGCGCGACTATTGCCACGCTTATTAGAAAACACAAAAAAAAGATCCTTAAGTTCAAAGCCAATTTCATTGTAAGCACTGCCCTTGTTTTTTTATAGCTACGACGTGCACTATACCACATTCATATCTTCGCCTCTTTTGCCGCTATAACGAGAATGTGAATCCAAATCACGGACCTGTGATTATTGTTAAAACAAAAGAAACCATCCCTTCACCACCATGAGAGTAACTCTTCTTTTATGCGCTTTGATTGCTGTAGCTTTTGCCATTACAAACGTTGGGTGCGTTGTTTTGTCACCAAAGAGTCTATCTGGAAACCTATACTTATAACACGTGATAATAGGCGTACTGTTGACAATAAACTCGAAGTTACACCTGCTGGTACTGAGTGGAGCCGTATCGTGCCAAAAGAACATGGTATCAGAGGATTAAGCATGAGTCTATTGGCAAAAGTACGTTTGAGACAATGGCTATGCCTTTATGACAAGAAAAACCTCTAACTTCATCAAGGACAGCTTGTTTCACCTTGTATCTTCAAAACCAGCCCAAAACGTTTACAATAACGAGCCACGTGAATGGAGTGATGTACACTATACTACTGCTTTCGATTTCAGCTGCGAGCATGGCGTTATGGTCGGTACGAACGAAGATCCAGAAGACTCTTTGGTTATTTTTTTACGGAGTTAAATTTCTGATGTTTACATTTAGGTGTGAACGCTACACGCGTCTCCAGCGCTGGTAGAACTTTTAAATTTGCCTGCCAAGGTGTATCTAAAGAATGCAGAGTAGATATGTTCTACAGTCTCTTCAGTACGTGCACAACCTTAAAATGTTGGATATGCGAGATATTCATAACTTGTTTATATTTTCTTCATTTGTTTGTACCTGACATGTATTTTTTTGTGTAGAAGTACCAGTGATGAACAAGAATTCTATCGTTCAATCTTGCCCAGAAAATACTTGGGTTACTGGTGTCGCTCGTAAAGGACGCAGGAACTGGGTCATGCAATGCTCTTTCGTAAGGTGTTAGATTTAACCTGTAGTCACGTGATAAATACGTACAAGCAACACATAAACCACACTTTCAGTACTTTGTTGCAGTTTGTATTACTTTTTTCTACGTAAACGAAATGCGTTATGTTGACGCCGGTATATAAAACGTTCTATTAGCGTAGGTGCGGTTATGAGTACGGGAAGAGTTTAAAGAAAGTGGACACCAGAAAAAATATTGTTTTTCGTGAACGTCACGCACGTGCGTTACAGCTATTGAATGCGAATTCAAATTACGTTTTCACATTTTGTACTTCTACGTCTCTTGAAAAGCAACAGTTTCTTTGGGTTTAACGGTTAATCCTCTGAGTACTTTTTAACACATGGATATATACAATACAGGTTTTATTATTGAATATCTGTTTACAAGATACTGCACTTTTTATGTTTCTTTTTCTTGGAAGGATGTAAAACGCTTTGAATAGAATGATCAAAAATATCTTTAATACTTTTTTCGTCAGTTTTTGCTGAACATTCCATGTGTTGTACTGCACCCTGATCTTTAGCCAATGCTTGAGCTTGCTCTGTAGATACACCACCGTCAGGCATTGTCTGTTTCAGGTCTGACTTTGTTCCTACTAAGATAAAAGGAACACCGGGAGCATAATGTGAAATTTCTGGAATCCACTTTGCTTTAACATTTGATAAAGAATTCTCATTGGCACATGAATAACAAACGAGGAAAACACCAGCGTTTGCATATGAGAGTGGTCTTATTCTATCGTATTCTTCTTGCCTAGAACATGTCTTAGATCATAAATCATTGATAGTTCGAAAACAACATAAACTATTTTTTTGCATAGTTTTCGGAGATTTCGCGTACCCTGCTGTATCCCATAGCGTCAAAGTGATTTCCTGTCCTGTTGATGTGTTTAAAGTACACGCATAGTTATCACTAAAGTAAACATAAGTAATCTCTTCGTAACACGTGTTCAAAAGGAACGAGTAAAAGTGAAGCACTTGCAAAACTGTTGGCGTGTATCCTTCAGGAAACTTTCCTTTAGCGTATGTAAGTAGCAAAGCCCTACGAAAAGAGGTAAGAAAAAAAGAGTTCATTGCGCTTTGGATCTTACGTTTTGCCTACTGCTCCGTCTCCGACTACAACTACTTTGACTTCTATAGCTGACATGTTATTCTCGTTGTGTTTGGTTATTTATCTGTTTTTTTTGTTGCTTTTAGCCTAACGCTCTCTTCGCCAAACCGGATTACTTTATGTGAAACACGATGAAAGCTTGTATAAAAACCAAGCCAGTTTCGGGTGATGAGCTTTAGTACGTTAGAAGTGTATTTCAATCATTAAAAAATCACGTGTTTTCGTGATTGATTCGCCTAATTCATAAATTCTATTCCGTCTGTTTTTCCACTACAGAATGACCTCATGTTTTATTTCGTTTATAAAAAGAATTATCAAAGGAGCGAAAGTATTTAACAGTACTGGAAACAAACAAACAAAGACTTGTGTTATACAAGGTTATTTTTATTTACAAACAGTTTGGAACTTTTTTTTTCTTATGTACAATACATGTCAATTCTTTAAACACCCACTCTCGACATAAGGAAACTCTTTGCTTTTTTTTGTGTGGCAAGAGCACCCTTTTTCAGTTTAGCGATACGTGTTTTCTTGGTGAGAGATGCGCGAGGTTGAGTATTTTGAGTATTATTTGTGATTCTTTTTGATATTCTTGTTCTCAATAGTTGTGATGATTTCATTCTTGTCAACCACTTTTTTCTATCGACTCTTCTTCCAGATGATGAACTCTTTGTGAGATGAAGTAAAGCATTTGTGACCAATTCCTTATTATATCCTCTAGGGAATACAATGATGTAGCTGCAAAATTTAGGGATATCACTTGGGAGGTCATTTTCTCTTAGATATCTGTTACATGTCACAACGACTCTGTTACTTGGTTGAGGAAAGTGGAAACCAGGAGAAGTTGTCTTTGTAATAAGTTCGTCGAGAGCCTTTCCTATTGGGATGGTCGTTGTTCTTTTAATCTTGAAGGCTATGCTGTGATATCCAGGTCCTTGGGTTGCTTTGTTTGCGAAGAAAACGTCAATATAAGACATGTTGTGTGTTGGCGTCGTTATTTATATGATGAACTTCCTTTTACTCCATGACGGAACTAATAAAAACTACCAAACTACCAAATTATGACATCAACAACTATGAACGTTTAATATCGTATATTTGAGCTGCTAGCGCTATCTGTAGTGAAGCTATATCCATCGTTTGTTCCATCGTTATCTTGTAATTGCTTAGGGTTGTGTTCTTGCTACTGATTCCTATCCAGGAGCATCATACCAAACAGACAACACAGCTGGCAACTTTTTTGTAAAATAGTTTTGTGAGCCGGAATGTACTTTGTCACGTGAGAAAACGTTTTATTACACAAATCTCTAGCAAACACGTTGGTGTTCTCACAGCTTGTGTGATAATAACTTCTTAGTCTTATTAGCTTATTAAACGCTGGAAGTATCAGATATTCAGTTAATGATCAAAGACTCACGAGCTCCGTAAGGTCCTAGATAATACTATATAGCAACATATTAGTTATGCAGAGTAATCACGTGACAATACTACGTCTATTATTTAGCTGTGTTTTTCTGGGGGTTGTTGTTTCGTTTAGTCTAGCCCAGCGATCATATCACAGAGCCTGTTGAACAGAATATGTAGTAGAGTTGAGGCTGATTCCTGAAACCACTATCATGTCTTTTTATGGCACTTGTTGTGTTGGTCACGAGCCTATGCGTGCTATACCAGTAAAATATCCTTATATATAACTATGTGTAGGTAAGAGGAGAAAGGCACGTGCTTGCTAATGATTGAAGAAATGTGAAAACAGTAACAATATTTCGAAATCAGCTCTGGTTACTTTTCTTACGTTTTGTTTCTTTATGAAATAGCTCCTTTGTGAGGTTGTGGTTTATTTTAGTTTAATTCTCTTACTACTTTTTAATGAGTCGAGATATGTTTGTTTTCTTTTATGTGCCGTACTATCTGTATCAATAGTTAAAACGGCTTCTTGTCCATCAAGAATTTTTCCAGTAACACTTAATTTTTCAGTAATCATGGGCCATATATGATCATCAATAGTCCCTTTTGTTGTAAGATAATGTACTTCTACATTATTCTCTTGTCCTATCCTATGTGCACGATCTTCAGCTTGACATAAAGTACCAGGATTCCTAAACAAAAAAAATAAGAAAAAGAAAAGAAAAAAAATATAAAAGTGGAGTCGATTGAAGCCACGTGACTTGGTAATGCAAAAAGTAAAACAATCACAATCAAAAGATATTAAATGGCAATATAGATAAACAGAAGGATCAACAAAGAGGGTAGACATACCAGTAAAGTTCTGCCATAACAACGATACTTGCCCGTGTTAATGTAATACCAGTACTAGCTGCTACCAATGAAAGTACAGCAACACGTGTACCAGGATCATTCTGAAATTGTTTCACAAGACTATGACGTGCACTTGAAGGTGTACTACCATCAATACGTATGTATTTCACGCAAGACTAGTAAAGTTAAGCATCAAAAAAAAAATCAGAAGAAGAACGTACTTCGCATAATTCGCAAAGTGATTCTATCATCGTTTTGTGGTATGCAAATACAAGAATCTTGTCATTCCTCTTAGATAAAAGATTTCTTATGTAGTCCAAAACAAGAGGTCTCTTGATGCGAGCGCTATCATTATACAACTGCATAAGCTTTTCTTTTGACGGTCCTTCAAATAGCGTTGCATATTGAAAAGCTTCTGCTTCATCTTTACTAAGACCTTGCACATCAGGTACATCCTAAGTACATAAATATAAGTAAACAGTTCATGGAAAGAGTGAGAGCCAATAGAAATAAATAAAAGAAAAGTTGTTTTTGGGTTGTTTTGTACATTGTATAATTGCATGTCGATTTTAAATCGAATTTTAGGCGGTAGTTCATTTACAATATCGCTTTTACATCGCCTAAGCATCACAGTACTTGATAATAAAAGATGAAGCTCATTCAAGTTCGATGCACCTTTATAAGCACCACCCCATCCAGCCTACATTTAAAACATTAAAAATACATATATTGTAAGAAAGAAATAAGAAACGTACCTCTACACCCCCACAATACCTAGCACCAAACCGTGATACTGTTGGAAATATATGAGGTTGTAACGCCTTAATGACAATTAGAATCGAAACATTAGATAGTAGCTACTAAGTTCCGAAAGAGAAAAAAAAAAGAAAAGAAAAAAGACTTGTCTTGTACTTACAGATATCTGTGAGAAAACCTCAATTGGTCTAGAAGGTGTAGCCGTTCCAGATAGTAAAATCGAAACCTTGCTACTCTAAGTCATAAAAAATAAGCTATTGTACTTCAGAGCTTGGCATGTGTACTTGTACAAAAGGAAGAATGCCTTTGGCTCGCTTTGTGCTATGATTCTTCAACATATGACACTCGTCGATGATTATAGCATTGAATCCAATACCAGATATCTTATCTTGTAACTTGACTGCCATATCAAAGGACAAGACATTAACATCACATGTAGGGCTATTTTTAGATAATTTCTTGGCTGTAACATTTGGAACCCAAGTAGCAAATTCCTAGTTGTTAAGTCAAAACAAGAGACTATCAAAGGACTTTGCTCACCTCAAGCCAAGTCCCAATCATTTGAGAGGGAGCTACAACTAAAAGAGGCCATTCTTCAATATAATATGTTGCTATAGCTATAGCCTGTAACGTCTTGCCTAAACCCTATAAATAATAAGTATTAAAACTCGAAAAAAAAGTGGAGAACCATTTCATCTGCCAATAGAAGTCTGCCTCTATGACGAACACCAAAACTAAGTCCAACATTAAATTAACAAAACCTTAGTTACAAGTGGTTGTCTTACTATACACCCTCTTTTTGATAGTTATACAATGCTTTCCAAAGAACCTCTGGTACTTTCTTTGAAACATCATCTTCATCTAATCATACAGATTGTGAGAAACATAAAAAAAGTAAACAAGCAACTCTATGGACGTAACTGATTGTATCAGTGAGTGAGGAAACCTCATTCTTTAGAAATAGGTTTACTATATCTCTCGGAAGGCAACTAACAACATTAGGTAGATCCTCAAGACTAGATTTAAGGGTATCATATAAACTAACATCAACATCCCAACCATCCTTAGCTTTTTCATAAATTAAGTCCTTCAATGCAACTTAAATAGCACGGTACCTTTTACAGCATTTAACCCTTTTAGTGCTTCCAAGCTCTTCTTAGACTCGCAGCCTGTAACCCTTATATTATTTACATTTATTAGCTCCATGTTTATCGACTCTGTTGGTTCCTGATCTTCAAGAGTCGGACAAAAAGAAAATGGATTAAATCCCATCTGTTGTGATGCCGGAGGCAAAGAAGATAGGTTGAATCCGAACTGTGGCGGATGTTGTGGCTCAAATTGAGCCGTATGCGTATGTACAGTGCTAACGGGTTGTACTGAAGGCTTTTGTTGCTGTGCATCAATTTGTAGTTGTGAAGGAGGTTGTTGTGAATATTGTGATGGGTTGGCAGAGCTATTGTATAGTCAAGAAGCGCAGTCAGCGTAATGGCGTTAACGTACAGCCCAAACCCGACCTGTGGTTTATGAAAAGAGTTTACAAGCGATGTTTGACTCGTTTTGGGTGCCGCAGACGCACGTTGAATGTGTTGAGGTACATTTAGAGGCGTTGTTATTCTGTGTTGTTTAGTTTATCATTAAAAGCGCTTGTTAATACAAATTAAAGCGTACTGGTTGGTGTTGAGGGTCTGTGTATTATTTGGCGGTACAAAGCTTCCAAGAAACCCAAACGTCGCGTTTTCAGGAGGTGGAGCACCTAGAAACGTGCACTTTGGTGGCACATAGTTACCAAAGCTCATACACGATTTATTGAGTAATTCAATAAAAGGAGCCAGTTTCCAGTGCCTTATGTAAGTTTGTTAACAATGCCTTAACCGCAGTGTAGTTCCCACATGCGTGTTGCATAGAGTACGAGAACCAAAACCAAGATACCATAGCATCAAATAGTTATGCTACAGTCAGGTAAAGACTGTATGTCTACAAGGTACTTATATTTACGCTCTGTGATGTTTCCGTCACTATTTTATTGCTAATACTAATTACGAAGCTCGGATATCATTTCAGACGCCAAAACAGATTGGTACTCACTAGGTATTGACCCGTGGTACTGTATTAGCGCTTATCTAGACCAAAGTGCAAAGGACAGACTTGCATCAACGTCTTCTTTGTGGAACACATTTTTATGGTCAACTGGTATTAAATCAACTGTCACAACACATAGCATCAATAATCTAAACTATTTCACTGAAAAGTTCAATTTTGTGACAAAGGTAACCACCCTGCAATTAAAAAATGCACCTGGATACTACAAAGAGTTTAGTTCACACGAGTCAAGAACAAACAAACCTATAACAATGGAAGAAGCAGCGAAAATGGCCGCTAAATTCACTTGGCTAACAACCGAATCTTTAACCAAATTAAGAGTGTTTACTAACCTTAAACACCTCTCCTTGTGTATGGGTGTTACCAATGAGGGTTTAAGAGAAATATGTCAGCTATCAACACTCCAGAGGCTTGACTTAAATGGTGGAGAAGACTACAGCATAAAGCATAGATATTACACCTATACCTACACTATT
>JALMLS010000426.1:0-52930 GCA_038496445.1 Trichosphaerium sp. ATCC 40318 | reverse complement strand
GGATTTACTCCTGTTGGGCATCTCTGGTTCTGGTAAATCGGTACTTCCGATTACGCCTTGTTTACCACTAATATATACCTTCAGACTATTCGTAAGCAAATACAGACTCTTTATGGTTCATTTTCAGATGCCGAAATGGCTAACTTTAGGTCGGACCTTTCTCCTTCTAAATAAAAACTGAATCGTTTTATGTAGGACTGTAATACAAAAGAACCTCATAGAGAGTGCTAAATATTTATCCGCCAGATTTTTGGACCAATACGAGGTATTTTTTGTGAACTAAATTTGAAACTTTTTTTGTTGTCACGTGCCTTGTAACGTTTTTTTCTTAATCGATTTTTTTTTTCCAGGGAGACGACGAGGAGTTGCTTAAATTGCTCGATTCTATGATGAAATTAAATCCATATAACTCTGAAATATCTCCCGAACTTGGGAAGGATATATCCAGGCTTTGGAAGAACGAAAAAGGTTGCTATCACAGCAATTTGAGTCGTTTTTACGCAGTTGATTAATCCTCACTTTAGTGCTTACTTATTGGGAACAGAATCAATTTACTTTTATGCATAATGTATCTCATTTGATGAACAAAGCAATTAGTATTACTAGAGAAACGTATGTAGCAAGATACAAGAAAGTTTTTCAAAATATCTAAGTTTTATTTTTTAGATACCAGCCTAGCCACGCAGATATTTTACAAGCTCGACAAAGCACTACTGGCGTGGTTGAGACTAGATGCTCTGTAGGCAAACACATGTGGCATATCGTAGACGTCGGTGGACAACGTACAGAAAGAAGGAAATGGTACGCGCTTGCGAAGCTGGTTTGACTTTTTTTTAATGTATACAAAAACAGGCTTCACTTTTTTAACCATGTCATGGCTGTCATTTTTATTATTGCTGTTGATGAGTATGATGTTAAAGATCCAGAAGATAAAACTAGTACAAAATTAAATACTGCATTAAATCTATGGAAAGAACACGCCAACATGCCTGTCTTTCATGTACGTATGAGACAGGAAACGTTTTTTTTGCTTTCTGACAAGGGTTCTCTTTGTAGAACAAACCAATGGTTGTATTCTTAAATAAGGTTGATATACTGAGTAAAAGGCTTAAAACAACTCGAGGGGCTTCAAAATTTATGAAGCAATACCCCACTGTACCCAAAGAACCATCAACTTTAGAAGGTAAGCGAAAAAAACCAAACCATCTCAAAAGATTTGCTTACAACATTTTATAGCCTTGCAGTTGATTGAAGTGAAGGTTCTAGGCTGTGTAAAGAGGCGTGATAGGCACTTAATACATTGTCACGCAACTTGGTACATGAGATAATGGTACTGATTATGATTATTGACGTGTTTAATTTAGCGCTTTGGATACCACAAAAATGAGTCAAGTTATAGATGTTGTAAAGGATAAGTTCTTAAATGACAGAATAGCCACTATATAAAAGTTATGTTGCATGTTATGCTCGAAAATCTGTAAAAAGCAAAGTACAATAATAATACCTTCCCGGTAGTGCCTTAACGATGATGACATTAGAAAAGTAGAATGTGCTAACAGATTTGGTTGTATTTTTAAATCATACGTTATCCCTCTGTTATAACGGACCTCTTTCACAGTTTACATTGATGGAGTCATTTGACAGTACCATGCTACTTTAAGGGCATTCTAAAGTAAAAATTTAGCTTGTTATTGTCCGTGGACGTTATTACTGAACAAGACAATAAATTTTTTGTGAGCATGTGGGCGCTCACACTATGTTTTCAGTAGAGCCAAACAGTTCGTCAAAATAAGTTTGAGTGTAGATTCCTGTTTTCTACGGTCATGTGCGATACGTCTTTATGATTTCATATCTCCGCACCGTTATATAATGTATACTCTTGGAGGCAATACAACCTTTAATGTAACAAACCAAAGAAGGCATACGACTTTGGCTAATTGCACGTGCTACGCTTGTCAGAAAAGGATTATATCGTTTGGTAGTAGTGAACTTTAGATACCTGCACCCACAGTCTCCATCGCTTGGTGAGAAAGGTAAGATGTTTGGTTGAACTTAGGGTGAGGATAAGACTTAACACCTAACAAATAGAAGCTAAAAACACGAAAAGACCAAAATAGTGTTTCGTTACTCAAAAAAAGCTGTCAATAGTAGACTTACGAAATCTAACTAATCTAATTATATTTATTCTATTTAAGTGCAATTACTGTACAAGTTTTATATTGAAAAAGGTTTTAGAGAAGAGTTAATTAAAGTCAGTTTAATGGTGACTTTCGCTGTTTTTTTTTTGGATGATGTTCAATTAAGTCTTTGTCTTCATTACTGTCTTCTTCATCTTCTTCGTCCTTCTCCCTCTTTCTTTTGTTTTCTTTCTTTTCTGGGATGTCCACCAACCTCCTCAAGAGCTTATTTTCTAGTTGCAGTTTTCTGTTTTCTGCTCGAAGTGCTTCATTTTCTATTTGGTGTTCACAAACAATTTGTTGCACCTCGGTTTCTGTGTAAAAACCCTCTCTATTCTCCATCAAGAAGTTGAATTCTTCGAGCATATCTCTCATACAGTCTACATATAGAGTTAGCGTTGAAAAACAAGAAAAAAAAAGGAACAAAAACAACTGTTTGTTGAAAAGTACGAACCGATGAAGAGTCGAGATGTTTCTGCTTCTGCTGGCACTTTACCAGTTATTATTTTAAAACTTCTCCTTACAAAATAGAATGAATCAGGCATACTCGTTGCAAACTTAAAACCAGACACTTTTTTTAACGGTTTTTGACCGTCGTGTGCAACCATATGCCTGTTCTCCACTAGTCGGTAAAGGCAGTATTCAAGCTCTTCTCTTTCGACCGTGTTCAAGCCGAGCAAGGTATAGAACTCCGTCCAATTGTTTTCGAAAAACGCCCTCCAGCCTGGAAGGTCTCGTATTTCGCTGTATGCGCCTCTCCAAGATACCTTGATAGCGCTTTGCTCTACCACATGACGAATCAAGTGGCAGAGCAACCGTGTGGCTTTATTAAAAACCGATGCATTTAACTGCCCTATGTGTTTCCAATCGCCGGCAGAGCGATTACCGTTCCTATCTAAAACCATTTTACGCTCTGGTAGACTGAGAAAGTCGTTAGAGCGCAGTTTAGGTGAAAAAAAAAGTCTGAAAACGTACTCAAAATCAAGCAGCTGTTCAGGTTCTTCTGTTTGCTGCTCGCAGTTTACTAAGTTGGTATTAGCAACGTGAACACAAAACGTAGGAAACGTACTCTTAAATATGTGT
This sequence comes from Trichosphaerium sp. ATCC 40318, assembly GCA_038496445.1. NCBI lineage: Eukaryota > Discosea > Flabellinia > Trichosidae > Trichosphaerium > Trichosphaerium sp. ATCC 40318. The sequence continues at coordinate 49,670 of JALMLS010000426.1, read as the reverse complement.
TTGGAGAGGTCCACATTATCTATTGTCGGTGACGCTCTATAGCAAATTGTAAGCAAAGGAGATTTTTATTTTTTTTATGACGTCAAAAACAAGTGACGGTGTAAAATAAAATAAAAAGTAGTTGATTTACTCTACGTACTTTGGTTCAGGAGAGCAGTTAGCTGTTCTTCGTGGCTCTGGTGGCTCGTTAACTAAAACCGTTAACGAAGCTGTTGATGAAACTGGTAAAAAACGAATTCAAAAAGTACGCACAAGCTATGTGTGGCGATCCACTGGGCCCTGCCCGTCCGTATGGGATAGACTTTGTGTTATTGTCTAAATGTTGTAAGCGAAATAGAACTGTTGAAGGTCACGTGGTATTGTGACGTACTAGAATCAGAAGAGGGTTTCTTGTAGCTCATATTGGTTTTCTTCCTTAGTGGAGGATGTAAAGTGCCTTTTGACAAGCTTTGACGTGATGTACATCGAGTCAATAAACTTCCCATCACTGTGAATATCGACGAAAAACATTCTCTGGATGCTGTTGGTGCTCTACGCATTGTTTCCTTACGTAGAAGAGAGTGAAACACTTTCAAGATTTTTTTACTTTTTGTGTCGTGCAATATCTTTAATAATGCGCCAGTTGGATGTCTTGATCGCTTAAAATACGTTCTATGCAACAAAAAACTACCTATCTATTGCTTGAGCGACTTTTTCCGAATGTAATTGAGAATAGTTTCAATCACATGATTGATTTTTTTTTTGGCAATTTTCGAAACAGACCCCTTAACTTTTTTTCACTCCTTCCACTCTTGTGGACAAAATCTAATGAGAATCTCACATGTAGCCTCTGAAGCTATCGATTTCTTGAATAGTACTTAAAACCAATGATGTGATTAGTGTGGAAAGTGAGAAGCACTAGCGTTTAAATATTAGAATCTATGTTTGCAAAGCAGCTTCTATTCCAGCGGTTATGAAATACAAGGTTCATTCAAAATCTATTTATTTTCAACTCAACAGTAACTTACAATCTAACGGGTGTGAGTAAAGCGCCTTGTTCAATCAAGAATGAAACTTTTGGGACTTGGAAGATAATGAACTAAAGCCAACTAGGACACAAATAGCCATAGTACCGATTTGGAGATTTTGTTTGGTTTACTGAATAAGTGTTAACCTTTTGCAATAAACTAGAAGTTACTTCTTTCGCTTTCTGTATTTTTGTTTTTGGCTTGTTTTATTTGAAAGTCAGTAACCCTTGTTCAATGATGGTCAACAAGAAAAGCCAAAAACGAAAAAAAAAAAGCGTTAAAACAGTTACATAAATGTTTATTGCATTGTGTTAGTAAACCTAAATTGTGTATTATGGGCGGTCGTTCATCAAAAATAATACCATACAGCGCAGCGCTCCAACGATGTACGTTATAAAGGCGCCAAACAGCTAATTGACGTATGTTTTTAGGTAAGGAGAAGGAAGTGGATCGCCTATTAAGGGTACGACATGTTTGCGCGTAATTCTCCTCTAAACATTACAAGGGATTTCAAAAGCTTTGCCCTACAGAGAAATTGGCCGGATATGTGGACCAACAAACGTTTGTAAAATTTGTCCTCGGTGCGTAGGCCTACAATTCGTATTATGCATCCATGCTCATATGAACAGGCGGTTGGGTGCCTCAGGACATCGCAGAGCGTATATTTATGGTTTTTGCTAATCGCCACGACAAAATGTCGTACCGGGATTTCATTAGCGGCGTTGTCGTTTTTACAAAGGGTATGCGCGAAGAAAAGGTTCAATTTGTATTTGCTATGTATGATACCGAAAACAAAGGTACGCAATTATTGTTTATATACAATAAGTAATGAGGGAATAGGTTACCTGGACGTTGACGATTTGACGGCTCTTATTACTGAATCCGGTTTGGAAAAATCAAAAATAAAACCATTCGCTACGGATAGTATGCGAGCGTGTAAAAAGAGTACTAAAATGACACTTGACGTACGAGAAAAAATGGATGGAAAAAAAAAAACACAAACAAAAAAACCGTCTTTTCTCGCCGCTTATAATTCTGTATAAAGGAATTTGATGCGTGGACTATGACCAATGCTGATGTGGGTCTATCTGTGGTAGAATGGATCTCATACAAGATGCCAAAGGCAAGTTCTCGGTCATTATGTTCATAAAAGAGAATTCTGTATTTTTGTAACGTTCATATCTGGCTTACACCTTTTTTGTAGATTGAGCCAGAAGAAGAGCCGCCAGTCAAAGTAGAACCTAATGAGCCAGTAAGATTTACAGAAAAATTTCTAACGCCAACCACTCACTGCGTGCTAGGTTAAAGCGCCTGTTAACTTAAAGGAAGAGACTCAGTTCACTGTTGAGGAGCTCTCTTACTTAAAACGACACTACCGTCGCTTGGTAGAGCGTGTAAGATTTTTTTTTCATTATTTTATTTTTTGGCGGTTTTTTGATTATCTCTTAGGGTCCTTTGTACCTAAAGGGACGCAATGAAGTTGATAAGTTTACAATTATGAATGTTATATCATCAGTTGTACCAGATCTTCTTGGTGGTCGCTTGTTTGATGGGTTTATTAAAGAGGATGGAGCTAAAACTGTCACTTTTGAAAATTACGTCAAAGGACTGTCTGATATTTGTTTCGGGAAAATCAAAACAAAGCTCGCGTTTGTATTCAGAGTACGACAGTTTTTTTTACAAACAGTATGAAAAGAAATGGGATATCTCGTTGACGTTACGACGCCACGATAAAATAATTACTTTTTTTTTTGGTTTTCTGGATTTTTCTCTCTGATTTTCTTGTTAGATGTTCGATACGAATAGGGATGGATTGATGAGTAAGGATGAGATGTATAAAATGTATCGCATCATTCTTAGTATTACTTCAAAAACTACACCAAGCGTTGCAAACGTAGAAATTCCGCTGCCAAAAGCAAGTCTGAGAAATATAAATCTTCTTTTGTTAACATATTTTTTTAGAGTTCCAGGTCAACTCCAGATGATGCTGCGCCTCCTATGGCGCGTAGTGCTGATTATGCAGCACTGTATAAGGAAGAGAAGGTAAGAAAAAAATTATTACAAACAAAGATTCTAATAAGCTGTTAGCGTAAAGCTCTTGAGTCTAATGGCTCCAGAACACCTTCAAAATCAGTTGCTGTCCCTGTTGTACCAAAAATCAAAAAAAGGCTTAAACGGCCTCATTCTAGATCTGTCGGTAATATACATAATGATGCAGATGAAGAAGTTGATCATGTCAAAGTTCAAGTTGATATAACATTCATGAAAGTCAGAGGTAAGTTGGGTTTTTTTTTGTTTCATCTGTTTCTCGTATAATCTATTTTTTAATCTTCTTGTAGGTATCAACAATGAAGAACAACCAGATGAACTTAAGCTGGATGAATTTATTGAATGCTTTAAAAATGATGTCAAGGTGTGGGCGCTTCTGGATGTAATGAAGAGGGTAAATCTTTTTTTTTTCTTTTCAATAGATTTCTAACTCTTTTTCATCAATAGATGGTTCATACAACTATTGGTGTTCTTCCACGTACCTTTGAAGAAGAGCGTGATGTAATTGCAACCCTATTAGAACGTGGAAACAATAACATGAAGGCTGGAACAAAATGGTTTGAGGATTAATGTTTACTCCAATTATAACTTCTGTAGGTATGTTGTCTCAAAACAATGGTGGTCAGAGTGGGCACATTGTGTTGGATATACACCCATGCATGCTGAAGGTGGATCTAAATCAGTCAGTAAGTTACTATAGCTTCAACAATCGAACGGAGAAGACCTTGTTTTTGAAACTAATGTTTGTAGGTTTACCAAGCGAAAAATCGCGTAAAAGACCTGGCTGTGTGTACAATAAGCATATAATTATAAAACCAGAGAGTTGGAACTTTGTATCTTACTATTTAAATCAACCAATGCCAATAGATCAATACAGATTAAAGCCAGGTAAGGATTTTGTTATTCAAAAAATAAATAGACTTGAATGTATTCTAACAACGTTTTCAAGGGCTCAAAGCTGGCTTGGATTTCGTTTTTGTTCCTAAAGAAGTATGGACAGCATTTGTGAATTGGTATGGACAAACAATAGAAGTACCACGCTATGTAATTGAGAGGAAAACCGATTCTGTGCTTGAGGTACGTACAATAAATAATTCAAAAAATTTTAGTGTTCGACATCTTTGACGTTGAAATTTGATTACATAATATACTAAAGTATAAAACTAGGTCGAAGCATACCCTATTTTTATGGTAATAAAGTTGGAACCAAAAGTTTGTCTTCCAGATGATCGCAAAATAGAGTACTCCGAGTTCTCTTTTTCACGTGTAAAAACTATAAAAGAATTGAAACAAGAGGTACTTTATTTTCCTTTTTCATTCGAATTTAATCTCACCTTTTATTAGGCTTGTATACACCTTGGTATCCGTAGTATCTCATTAGTACGTATTTGGAATGCTGAAACATCTCCACCGCTATTATTAGAGAACAGTCAGGGTGCGTTAAATAGTTTGTAAAAAATCCAATGTAATTTCTCACTGTCTGTAAAAGATATGACCCTTGAACAAATGGGTATTAGGCAAGGACATAAAGTAATCCTTGAACGTCAAAAGAAGGATGGTACATGGCCGCGTAAAGCTCCTGATGACTCCAAACGTGCCAAGACTTATCCTATAACGCCTGGTATTACAGGACTTAAAAATCTTGGTAACACTTGTTTCATGAACTCTGGATTGCAATGTCTCTCAAATACTCAAATCCTAAAGGTGCGTACTCATTCAATTAATACCCTTCAAGTCGCTTATCTTCCGTAGGACTACTTTGTGTCCAACAGATACATTAAAGAAATAAACCGCGATAATGTTCTTGGTATGCACGGAGAGATAGCGGATATATACGCAGATCTCATAAAGAAGGTAAAGTTGTAGTATCAACAAAGATTATCAAAGTAACTGACTTGTTTTTTTGATAGGTATGGCCACGATCAACTGCTCAGTCATCAACACCAAATTATGTGGTTTCTCCTATAGAATTCAAGCAAACTATTGCTAAATTTGCCCCTCAATTTAATGGCTTTCAACAACAAGATGCCCAAGAAGTAAGGATCAAAGTTAATTGATGACAAAAGTTTTAACAATTTTTTTAGTTACTTGCGTTCTTGCTTGATGGTTTACACGAAGATCTCAACCGTATAATAAAGAAACCGTACATTGAGAACCCTGATTATACTGGCCAACCTGATGAGGAGCTTGCAGATGAGTTTTGGAGTAATCACATTAAGCGGAATGCGTCAATTATAGTTGACTTGTTCCAGGTACTTGTTGTTCTTTGTATTAGTCACCTTTTAACAAAACTTCGTAGGGCCAACTCAAGTCCACACTACAAGGAGAGTGTGGTCACAAGTCTGTTAAGTTTGATCCATTCACTTTCTTGTCATTACCTCTTCCAATTGACACAAAGCGTGCCATTGAGCTTTTAGTGTTTTATTTGGACTCTAAGAAACAGCCTATAAAGTTTGGTGTGCTTGTTGAGCGAGAGGTACGGCTTATTGATTTTATGATGTTGATTACATTAACGCAATTACATAGGGTAGCACAGCTAATGATATACTTAAAGAACTATCTGTAATTGCAAGTCTGCCTAAGGAAAGAGTACGTAGATTTTTAAAACTAGTCCACCAATTTTCACTTAGATTGCCCTGGTTTCTATTGTTAATAATCACGTTGATAAATGGATTCGCCATACTGATCCTATAGCACAAGTCGGTAAGATAGACAAGAACTGATTTCTTCATTTCATCTTCTTTTGGGATTACCATAAGTTTCTAAGTACTTGTTTAGGTGATATTGTATACGCCTATGAGATTGCTGGTGCATCACCTACGTTTTGTTATTCACGATCACCTTCTCTTAATAATAGCTCCTCAAAGAAGGTTGTAGCTGCACCAAAAGATGATAACGTTGAGGTTTCAAAAGAAATACCAAATGGACACCATCATGGTGATAAAAAAGACAAAAAAGTTGTAAAAGAAAACGGAGTTAAACATGAAAAAAAGGACTCTGATGACTCTGTTCACAAACATACGAATGGCAAGAAAACTGGTGATAAACATGGCGATACTTCTCCTAAACAAGAGACGAAACAGCCAGCTGCTAATGGTAAAAGTAACAAACAAAGAAAAAGGAAAAAATCAAGAGCTTCAGCTACAAAGAATAAGAGGAACAAATCAAACTATGCATTTATAAACTGTGTTTGTAGAAAGGTTTATAAACAGAATTGGTTTGATACGTACAACCATATAGCAAAGGTGTTTGGTACACCACTAACTACTGCAGTTGCAGCTGTACGTGTTTCATACAAGTTGAACTAGTTCAACTTATTCTGGTTTTTCTGAGATTTCTTACTGTTTGTTAGGGAACCACTTGTGATGAGCTTTATAAGCAACTGTTGGACCAACATATATACATGATAGAGAGACATGATACTGGTAATAAAAATGACAAAAGTGGAAGTAATCAGAAGCATAAGAAAAAGCCAGTTACATATAATGCTCATGGATATCCGTTCACTCTGCGTATTGTAACTAAATCTGGTCAACGTGGACTTGCATCTTGGTATAAGTTTTCAATTGGAGAGGTATGTGTTGGTTGATTTGTTTGGTGTTAATCTCATTTCTGTAGGAACTTCTTCCTTCTTCAGATGTTGTTGAACTAAAGTCTCGAATGACATTAGCCCTTGATTGGGAAGGTGAGATTCGTGAGTACTATACACGCTCTCCAGAGTCAAGCAGATGGTTCATAGAAGATCCAAGTGTTAAAGAAAACTGGGAGAAGCTTAATAAGCCAATAGATTTTATGGACTGCTTGAATTGGTACATGCAGGAGGAGACTTTAGGTGCGTTGAGTTCTTTCTTTTATTGTTACTTAATCGTACTTTAAGGCAAAGATGAAATGTGGAAGTGTCCGACATGTAACTCTCTTAAAAGAACTACAAAGAAGATTCAAGTATGGAAACTACCTCGTATAGTTTGCGTACACTTAAGGAGGTTCCAGTTTTATAAAAACCGATGGCGAAAATCAAACAGGTGCTTTTTCTTTTCTTTGTTTATCTTCTTATGTTGTTCGTTCAGGTTGGTTAAATTTCCGTTTCCTACAATGGAAAACCTATCTTGGGTTGGTCGGGAAAAGGATAATGAGTACAAGTATGATCTGTATTCTGTAGTAAACCATTTTGGTATGTGGTTTTTTTTTTGCATCTTAACATATAAGTTTTGTCTAATGTATTAATAAAGGTAACCTGGGAAGCGGACATTACACAGCTTATGCAAATGGATCTGATGGTGAGTAATTAAATAGTAGTGCAACAATAAATGCTTAGAGCTTACTCTTTTTTTCAGATGTTTGGCGGTGTTATGATGATACACGTGTTAGTGTTGTTAAGGACATGAATAAAGTTAAAGAAAATAAGTACGTTAACCAAAGCTTTATTTATTCATTGTTAAAAATTGACTCATTCTCCTCGTTACAGAGCTGCCTATTTGATATTCTACATGCGTCGTGGAGTTGATGGGGAGAAGCTACTTCCAGGTGAAGGTAACAAAACCCAACATGCAAAAAGTTTTAAAACCCTTTCTAACAAACGCTCTAGGTGAACCATGTGACGACGAAGACAACGGAACAACATCTCACAAGTCTAATTCTGATAACTCAGATGATGATAGTAGCCGTAAATGTACAATATGCTAATATGAAACAAAATAATATATGTTTCTTTATATCACAAACAAGTGGTTAAAAGGTCTTTAGTTGTACATTTTTGCCAAAACCCTTACCTTGTTCAATATGTACATAATCCGCTTGGTTTGGAATACAAACATGCATGTCAGTATCGAAGACTTGACAAAGCATTATGTTGACTTAATGTAAATTGTCGCGTTTTGTCCCAAATACCATACTTAATCTCACCTCAAAAAAAATACCTCATGAACATCCCGTACGCTCAATTTTAAGTTTTCTCGCTGAGCTTTCACCTAAAGCATTGGTTATGTTAAATTCTTCGTTGATTTAACTAATTCAATGCTTAGTGGGCGCTTTAGTTACAATAACCGTAGCCTACTCTGTTATTGCAATTTTTAGTTGTTACACCAAGTTTTTTACAACCCTACGCCATTGACAGTTTTTAGAAGGGATTTCTCTCAACCTCTTGCAGCACATCTCATATGCCCGTATCTATCACTTGGCACACGTGCTGTAGCACTACGTGTGTCTAAAGCCTGGCAAAATACCATGTATATTAAACCACTCGCTGAAGTCACTTTCAACGAGGAAAATGTTGCTCAAGGCGCAATGATCTTGAGCAAGTGCATTGACTATTCAATAAGTCTCAAGATAATCACCGAAGAGTTCAGTAGAAATACGCTTGAAGCTATAAAGAAAATCCCAAAGGGTTCTAAAGTATTAAGAGTCATTCTTGAAGGCAACAGGAGGAGAAATGCAGCTGTTAATTCTGACATGCTTCATGAACTTTTCTCAATAATTTCTCACTCAGTGGAGATTCTCGTCATCAATGAACACTCGAAGGAGACGCTAAATTCTCTAGAACATGTATTCAAGACATCGCCACTACCATTGATTACAAATTTAAGCGTTAAGCGATGTGGTAATGCGTTTTCTTTTTTTCGAACAGTATTGAAAATGGCACCACGAGTTGAAATCCTAGAGCTCTTTTGGCGGAGTAACAGCAGTACTCGACACTGGCGGCCTCATAAACCTATTTTTAGCATCCCAAGTATTTCTGATGAACCACTTTCAGATACACCAGCATTCCACAAGCTCAGAGTATTTTCACTCAGCTGTACACGTTCAGAACCAGCAAACTATCATTTTATCAGGAAATGGTTTCTTCCTCGTTTACCAAACGTTGAGTCTTTGGCTAAGTTTATATTGCCATCCAACCCTAGCTGGGCCAGCGTTAGTACTCAGGAATTACAGAAAGAGTTTTCAGAAGCCTTGTTAACACATTGCAAGAAGATTAAGTACATCCATTTAAACCAAAGCGGCTGTGATGATTCATTCAGAGTATTGTTTCAGTTGCCTTTGGTAAGGCTTAAAATATCTAGTTACTGCAATGTTGAATTTACTGGAACAAAATTGGATGGAATATCATGCCCTACTATGAAGTACCTGGATGTTGGAAAACTGAAGGGGATAACTCCACAAGGGCTACGTAACATTGCCAAAGCTTGTCCTAATTTGATTGAATTCCTTGGAGAAGGAGTTAAAGAAGCACTTTCTGACACAAGTTTAACTCAGTAGACATATGAATACGACTTTGCGCTGTTCTACTAGTAATAAACTGACCATTGCTGCATGTCAATAAGTTTAACAATATCTTTAGTACATCTTGCTCCAAGAAGGTGATAACGCATTAGGAATATTCCAATTTGAATGTTGAGGAAAAACAAAAATATTGAGATAGCACAGACTTGAACTGCGATCCCAGCACTGGTAATGCCGCATGCTAACCATTTACACCACTATCCCGTTGATACTAAAGATATGATGCTGTAACCAACCGGCCTCCAAAGAGCATCTTGCAAAAAAGTTCAATAAACGAGATGTTGTATTATCTGAAATGTACAAAAGTAATTGTAGCCTTCCGTTTTTTTGCGAAAGTGTTCCTTGTTTTTTCTTATACAAGTTACGTTGTCACATGTTCATTTGAAAACTTGATTTGAATACAGTGTACAAACTGTGTTTTATTTCATGAGTATCTTGATAGCATTGGCAGTGTCATGATCAAGTAAGCCACTACGTTTGTCTGTACGGACTACATGTCCTTTCATGCGTGTTTTGGCAAGTCCAGACAAAAGATCACCATCGTCTAAAGCAACCCAGTGAGTAATTTCACCGTTAGGGTTATGTTCATCAAGCCAGGCGATAATCTCCTCATCTCGCTTACCATGGCCCTTTTCAAGCGTCGGAGTCCATCCTTTTAAATATCAGCGTGTATGAGCGCTGTTTATTGTAGTTTTACCTTCAAATATTGGTAATCCAGCTTCAACTAATAGTGTTTGGGCTTCCATGCGATTCTTTTCTTTAGTACGCCATGAAGAAGACAATACGAGGACAGCTCGTGTTTCATCCACAATTTTCTTCACTCTTTCAACAGCGTCGCTGTTAAATTTCCTCTTACCTGGTAGAGCGTACATACCAGGTCCAGCCAAGCATACTACCCCATCAACGTCCAAAAATACAACCTTCATGCTGACTTTTATGCTAATTGTGTTGCTGCATGAAAGTCTCTGTTTTTCAACGTCGCTTGATTACAAATACGGCCTTGTTCGGTTTCTTTGATCAGCATGTCGTAGTAAAGGATGGCTGTACGTAGTATACAACTATTTTTAACGTCCAGTTTGAATTAACGGCGGTATTAGCATGATGACGAATTAAAAAGATGTGACCTCATTGAGGACCAAGCAAAAAAGATTTGTACCGATGCAAAAAATCAACAACCCCTCCCGCTATGGTTTTTGTCTTGCGTAAAGAACGATAGCAAGATGCTTTCGTACGTTTTGTTAACGGTAAACGATTCTAAATCAAAAACCGTTCATGGGAGATGTTTAAATAATCTATTTTAAAACACGTTTTCAAAACCCACTTAATATGGTACAACGTGGTATTTTATACCATATGAAGGCGCCTTATTTTCAAATATCTCAGATATCTAAACATCTCTAGGGACGATCAAACACCAATGCCCTCAGTAGAAGCATTTATTGCGATTGCCAAAACTATGGCGAAGGAAGGTGGCAAAAAGCAACTAGCACGTGCGCCTGAAGTACTTTTTTAAAAGTCAACTAAACGCTGGTAGTATTGGGGGATGCCCTAGTAGATATAATGGAAGCACTTGACGAAGTAAGAGTACAAGCACTTGAAGCAAGGGAAGGTAGTGGAAAAAAAAGAGAAGATCATGTAATAAGGACACTAGCAGAACTAGGGCGATTGTAAGACTTATACTACAAAAAAAACTTAAACCACTTTTTTTCATTCTTTGTCGAATTGCAACTAACTACTTCTTTTAAAGAATTATATGGTATGAATACAAGCGCGTTTACATATATACGGATAGAAAAGTACGATCCAAAAACATAAATACAACTACAGTGTGTCGTTTTACACGGATAAATTTTACACAAAAATGTAGTGCCAAAAAAAAACCCTGATACTTTTTCTAGATGCTGAACAGTGCTGATATTAAATTTTTTATCACAAATGCACGTGGAATTAAAGAAGATTCTTTAGGCATGTTTTACATAAAAGACAACTAAACGACATACAAAGACAGTCGGGAAAAAAAAAGAAAAAAAAAAGGCCTTTTTCCTTGAATTTTTTTGTAGTAACTATTGTTGTAGGCTACATGATTTATGTTATAGAGTTGGGATGCTATTTCCTTGAGTTACCAAAAGATCTTGCAAGTACTATCGTTGGACATTGGACGTGTATGTCTATTCCTGTACACATATACGAAGAACCGCTTCCAAAAGATCACAAAGATCACAATGTGAGCCTTTGCCAAGCTAAATTCATCTCCCTTCTTACGCTATTTAGGCCGAAGCACCTTCAGTAATACCTATCTCAAAGGACGCTAATATTTTGGAGCTACCCACAGAAGTTATCATTACTATTTGCGGTACAGGTCTAATTTGTGTGACACTGTATTTCTCATTCAAAGTTAGATAATCTTAGCTTCTTTACACTTGTGAACTTTGCCCAAGTGTCTAACCAGTGTAAAAATATTGCTTGTGCGCCTTATTTATGGAAATCACTATGTGATAAGGTATTCCCTACAATAGCAAACGGCAAAGTACGTTCAAAACAAACTAAGTTTATTTCAGTTTAAGCACACCAAATCTTGTGTAAAAAGTTTATAGGATGTGGCCAATTGGAAAGAAGAATTCGTTCACCAAAGGCGTTTATATGCTATCATGAAACATAAATTCACATTATTGCACGAAGAACGTATGCGACAAAGACACTGGATGGTAAATATTTTGTTTTTACTAAGTATGTTCCTCACCCCTTTTTTTTCTTTTCAGCGTTGTGGAGTTCATATGTTCCATCCTGTTAATGGTCGTTGCGGTTTTGATCTTGTCAAGCCTAGTAAAGAGCTTATTGATAGTAAGCCGCCTCTAGATAAAATGGTAGCTATGCTAAAGCGAGAGGAAGAGTTACGTCTTTCCGATGCTGTTCAAGCAAAATTTTCTAATCCAGATAATGATGCCATCCATGTTGCTGCACATGTGCAAGGTACTTTCAGTTTTTGAACTTATACGATTTTGTGTTTGATACTCTGTATAATATATTCCCTGTAGAACAAGTTATTGAAGAGTTTGGTTACAAAGATAAGAAGGCAGTGGACTACATTCGTTGTGCACCTGGATTGTATCCAAAGAATGAGCTCATAACAAGAATACCTCATTACCAGAAGTTTAATAGAGCACGACAGGGAGACCTAACGCCTGGAAAACCGGCACCGCAAGCAAAACTAGCTTACCTCAATGGCACAAACGTAACCCTGGTGTTTTTTTCTGTTGTCTTTTCACTTATCGTTATCAAGGTGATGTTACATGATTATATGGCGACTCACTTTAGTAATGGAAAACCAACAGTCATTATTTCTGGTTCTTATACGTGACTGCCGTTTTGTTCCTATGTGGTAAGACACGAAAGTTCGATTTCTCTGAACATTGGGTTTTTGTGTTTACAATTCTTTTGTTTGTTTTATCATCTTTCAAAGTATTAGTGTTTACGTCTAATTATTTATTTTATAGTCTGACATGCATGAAATGCTTGTCAAGCACGGTAGGAACGTTAATTTTCTGACAGGTGCGTTGGTGTTTCCTTTGAACTTGTTTTACTAATATATTCTACTAGTTTACATTGTCGAGGCTCACGCCTCCGATGAGTGGCCTGTTGGAGACCCTTTGAAGATTACACAACCTAGAACAACAATAGAAAGATGTGGTGTTGCTAGATCTTTCGTAAAAGAATACCAATATCAGGTACTACCTTGTAATGTAATCATGTGTTTATTTATCAAAAAAAAACTTGGTTTAGTTGCCAATGCTTGTGGACACAATTGAGAATAGCTTTGAGCAAGCTTATGCTGCATGGCCTATTAGATTCTATGTTATTGAAGATGGTACCGTTACCTTTGTTGCTCAACCTGATGAGATGAACACTTATGACTCAATCCCGGCTGTACGTGTTTCGTTAAATGACAAATGTCTTCTCTGACATTTTTAACTTTCTAGCGTTTGGATAAAGTCCTTTCGGCGAAGTTCAGCCTTTAAAGTATTGAGTTGATTTTACATCTTTGACACGTGACTGTTTACTTTCAAATCGCTTAAAACGCGAAAAAGTACACAAGAGAGATACGAAGTTGTAAATCAATAAAAAATACTATTTTAGAAAAATTTCAGTTTATTGTACAAAGGACTGAAATGTTTTTACTATTTTATTTGCAACGAAACTAACAAGGCTGACAGCTATTATAAGGACAGTGAGTGATAGACTATTCACTAAAGCTCCTTGTTAGTGTTAGTTGCCGTCAGATTGACCCCACTTAAAGCCCATCTTCTGGATTTCTAGAAGTACAGAGCTCACTGAAGGAACTTTTTGAGATCTAACTAGTTTTTCGAATATTGACTCGGCTTCTTTAAAGCTGCCTGCGAACTCAGAAGAAAACGAATGGAAAACAAACTTGTCCACTTGTGCAAGCTCGGCTGCAAGAATTTGTAATAGTGCCATAATGGTTTTATTCCCTCCGTATGCGCCAGTTCCCCTTTTTTATCACGTGAGTAATCACGTGACAATTGTTTTTGATTAAAAAGAACATACCAATGTCCAGTGTTTATAGTGACTTTTGGCGTCTTGTTTGTGTCTTTGGTGAGGTATTTAACTTCGTTCTTTGCAGCCATAAATGCTTTGAAGTATAAATAAACAAAGGCACATAATACCTCTAAAGAAAGATGTTTTGTGTACCTGTGTATGCTGTTGATAGAATATCGTTTATTGTACCAAATGAATATTCTCCACTACCTTTAGGAGGTGCTTCAAATGCCAGTATATTTGTAAGGGTCGGCGGAGATAGAACCGTTGTTGCTTGTTGTACAGACTCTTCTGTAGCATTCTACAAAAAGAGTAAGCAACGACTAAGAAAACTCAGTAATTTCTTGGCACGTGCCATAAAGTTATTGCCATATAATCCTTTCGGATTAGCCTCTGAAGGACCTAAATTAATGGATATGCGTCTATCTACATTTAGAATAACACAAGGAGTTGCACCATTCTCCCTAGTGAGAGGCTTTAGCTTATCTTCTGAGCGAGATAGTTTTTGCAAAGCCTCCTTTAATGCGCCTAGCGTTGGATGTTCTACGAAGGAAATCAGAAAGTTGTAAAGTCAGTTGGTATTACCAGCAACTTGGTGCTCATCTTGAGCAAATAATGGTCCAGAGTATACTTTAAAGAGCTCTCTATCAGCAAAGTTTGGGTAGAACTGAATTTCGGCGTCTGTTGATGGTAAATATTCAAAAGACGTTTCTTTTTGTTTGTATGTCGTAATGGAGTCCGCTGGAAAGCTTTTTGGTACACGCAGCTCAGAATACCTAATTATAGAGTTTGTGGTCGTGTTAAGGCTGTTTTATACGTACTTTGTCAATATTAAAGGCGTTTCGACGTGTTTAATCCCATTTGGTAGCGATAGCGCTGCGAGGACTTTCTTATTCTTTGATCGCCACTTTGGAGGGTAATTCTTGTGTAATTCGATAACAGAGAACTCCTTACGTATAATTAAATTCCTTGGTTGCTTTTCAGACACTGCCATCACGAATTTTAACGAAATTGCCTGTGGGCTGTTCGCTGAAATTCGCACTTTTGAAGTGATATTTTAAAGGAAAGTTTTCTAGAACTATGGATCCACAACCTTATGTCACAATACGCGCAGTGAACAGAAAAAATACAGTAAAAGAAGCGGTGATTACAAAGGATGGAGTAAGAGCTACTACGGAGTACAAGACGCAGCTGCAATATGACATGTTAGTTTGTTAGAATTTATTCAATAACAAATGAAATCTGATCCATATCGTATACGTAGTACTACCAATCAAGCAGTACAGAATCTGATATCAACGTGTTTGCACACTGAACGTAACAAACGACCTTGAGAACCGTTCAATTTTTTGATATTTGGATTGGCAGATCTAGTCATTATTTCACGGAAGGCATGGTTTCTTGATATTACATTTGCCCTAGCTGCATATTGTGGAATTTGTGAGAAATGAGACCAGTACTTGGATATCATCTGATGATATAAACTTAGCACAATAATAAAGACTCTATAATGCGTACTGTAGCGAAGACTCCAGCGGTAAGAGGAGCAGAAAAACTTGTTCCTGATTTTGCTTTAAGTGCGTTAACATTTCCTGGTACCAAAGCTGGTAATGTTACTGATACACCTGGTGCTAAAAGTTCCTAATAGTGTACTTGTTAATTCTTATAAGACCAGTAAATGTTCGTCGATCCTTACCACGCTAGGACCAAAGCAACTGAAGCTAGCACGAACATCTTGATTAGCAGAGTTCATTGTGGAAGCGCCAACGCTACAATGTTACTAAGTTCGATGACAATAGTCGACAAAATAACATACGTGAGACCTTGAGGAAACCTAGCTGGTGTAACACGTGATGCATCTATATTGCTATTTCCTGCAGCCATAACTACTTCCATACCAAATGAACGTGCACTAAAACAATGTCCATGAGTTTAACCGACCGTAAAACAATAAATCATTTACGCATAGAGTGCTGTTTCAATTCCATTTTGTGGTGCTCCACGAGCGACTACTTTTCCCAGCGAAAGATTGATAATACCTCCTCGCCATCCTCTACCATTGGTTCGGTAGTCATTGATAGCTGCTTCAATAGCTGCGATAATAGCTGGGAATGAGCAAGATGTAGGAGATTTGCATACACTACACACAGAAATTAAAACTCGAATTGAATGGTTTTGTTCGTACTTGTAGCTGACTATTCTAGCACCAGGGGCAGTACCAAAATGTGGAGATACAACAGCGCCTTAAGGAGTAAATTAAGTTGTAAAACAAATACAAGAACAGCACGCAAACTAATATATACGTATTGTACCTGCAACTGCTGTTCCATGACCAATAACATCAACTGCAGAACCACCTACCATAGAGTGCATTGATATGATTCTTCCCTTTAAAAAACCAAGAAGTTAGATATTGAAATGGTCTCTTGTTGACACGCACAGATAAATGAGTGTGAGTAGGGCTGACTCCAGTATCGATGACATATACGCGTACACCAACTCCATTATTAGCGGGACTTTAGTCAAATTGTGTTAGGAAATCAGAAGTAGAGTACAAGTTAAAATGAATGTGAACACTTACGTATATTTTCGGCCATCAAGGGATTGTTTTTGATCAATGCGATCCAAGTGCCACATCCAATGAGCCTGACGCTTAGTGCTGTTACTAGATTGTGTTTCTTCTGCTTGCTCTCCAAGAGTATCGAATATACCATAACCGACATCGGCCTCAATTGAAAGGAACATATCTCTGTTGATAGCAATTTGCATAGCTCTGTTCGCTTTGCGTCTAGTTGCAAATATGCATAGGGCTTTACCATGCTCAAAATGAGCTTCAACGTTGATACCCTTTTTCTTTAGAGACTTTTCAAGCTTTGTGCTAAATTAAAGCGTTAGAAGACGTTGTATAGATGAAATGTGTTACATTTTGGCATCCGTTGTTTTATCTGTGAACGATAAAACAAGTCGACATTGTCGCGTTTTCTTATCCCAAGCCTCGGACTTTGCTCTACGGCATTTTCTACGCGATATTAGCCATAAAACAACTTGTTTGTTGGTGTTTTTATTTAAAAAAACGTACTTGAATTCCGCTTTGAGGGTTTGTTTGTTGGCTAGTACAACAAGAAGAAAGAGTGATGATAGAACTAGAAACAAGCAAGAGTTTGCCTGTTAGATAGCTATTAGTACGTTACAATACTGTATTAACTATGTACCATTTTCTAGGTGACGTGAAGGTGCTTGTGTGAAGTGATTTGTGTGGGTTTCTACTTCTAGAAGTAGGAACCTTTTTTGGAAGTAAGCCATAACTATTTTTACCATTTTTGTCGATTTTTGCGCTAGTTACCTTGAAGTTAGAAGTGTGTTCGCACAGCTGTGAAAACGAAGTAGACAATACTTGTCGGATAACGAAGTTTGCCAAAGCGCAAATTTACTTGTCTTCAAAAGTTTTTTAAAATGTTTCCTCGAGACTCTTGCCAAAGTGACAAAACGACTTTCAGTCTTTCCGGCCTTTTCAGGTGTGTCAAATTTGGAAACTAGCCAAAAGCTATACAAGCCCAGCATCTGAATACTGCTCGAGTTTTCTTTGCAAGCACCATTTCATATGACAAGGAAACGTCAATTCCGTGTGACTCCATGTGTCATCTCTGTATAAATATTCAACGAGGAAATACTGCCGCAGTTGTCCCTACAGATTTGGAACTAAAGATGCCAGTAAACAACAAAACAATTACATAAAGAAACGCTGATTTACTTTAGCTACAAGCTAGCACACAATCAATCAAGTTTTTGTAGTTAATCATTTATTATTTAAAAATTCTTGTTTCTTACTTACTCTTTACCTTTACCTGTATTAATCTTTGTTATTGGTGTATAACACTCAAAACCATTTTTGTATTCTTTTTTGTAGCAATGTTTCCCATCTTTACTCCAAGAAGTGTGTGTGCCATGCTTCCTACCATACTGAGTGGAATATGATTCCTTTATCTGACCGTTTTCATACCACCGCTTTACTTCACGAAAATTATCACCAATACTTTTGTTTGGGCGGTACGTTACACTGAATTGGCCATTAGGATAATACTCGTCTACTTTACCATCAAGATGTCTTTCTCGTACGAGTTTACCATCACAGTAAGTACACGACACACTTGACACCTTTCCATTATCATAAGAACACTTTGTGACATAGCCAGATTGAAAGCACATAAAGTCTCCATGTAATTTTCCATTTAAATAAGAGCACTTTTTTGTTAATCTTCCTTTCCAATGCCAAGTGAAGTAATCTCCTTCAAAACTTGTGCCAACACGTGTATACTTAGCTTTTGTCTTTCCATTCTCATGAAAAGAAGTATACCCACCACTAACCTTACCTTCGTTGTAAAAACAATGAAGCATTAACCTACCTGATGCATACCACTCTTTGTATTCTCCGTGCTTTATTCCCATTTTCATTTCATAGTCATACTTCTTTTTACCATCATCGTACCATTCTTTATACCCTCCATTAATCTCACCTTGCTTATAATGTGTATCAATTATAATACACGCGTTAAAAGTGTTCCAACGTTTATAAGGACCATCAAGAACTCCTTCTTTATAAAACGCAACATGCTCCAAGTTTCCGTTTGCATCCCATTTTTCTGACTTACCATCCTCTTTGCCATTGACAAAGTTAGAGCATGATCTCATATCACCGTGGGTATACCAGTCTTTATAAACTCCGTGATGTACATCGTTCTTGAAGGAGCAATGAACACGTTTCGCATCACGATCATACCAAATATATTCTCCCTCTTTTTTTCCATCTTTATAAAAACAATGAACGTTGAGGTTCCCTTCCATATCGTAGTCTTTGAATTCTCCTTGTATAAGACCATTTTCATAGTACGCTATCTCATGAAGTTGACCTGATAAATACCTAACGAAGAAAGAAAGATAAGTAACAGTTTTTTTTGGAAAACTATTGTACCATGTTCTGTATAGTCCTTCTCGTTTTCCTTGCTCGAATGCACACCTACAGAGTATTTGGCCGTTTTTATTAGACCATCGCTTCCATTGACCATCTTTGCGAAGCTCTGCATCGTGCCTAGGAGCGAGTGAGTCAGAAAAAACCGCGAAAGGAAAGCTTAGTAGAAAACTCCACGTATTTTCAGTACTTGCCTAGAAGACGTTGCTGTTTCCCTACACAGACGTGGCCAAAGCTTGTAAACAAAGCGTGCTGTGTCTGTGATAGCAAAATGTAACTCAACTGGTAAGTCGAGCAAAGTTAAACGGCAACTATATTGAATCAATATTACAATACCTACAGCTAACGTACGACGCAGGTTTTAATGGTTCTGGAGCATTTTTTGACGATTGATCGTTGTCGGTCATTTTATATCGCTAGGATGGTTTTAAATCGCTCAACAAGTGGTGTGATTGGTTTATTACACTTTTATCTTAAAAACCGTCAAGAAAAGCGAAGACTTTGAAACTGGTTTTAGTACAGCTTTCCAGCGTGACCTTACTTGGCAATGAGACTGTACGTCAACTCTAGACTAGCCGCAAAAAGCGCAAAGACAAGAAAGGCAGCCAAAAAACGTGTGCAACGCAAATACTGTACAAGCAAGGCTGAAACAGAAAGATTAGCGATATTACGCTATGAGTGTAATCTAAACTGGCGATCTAAAGGCTACGAATTGCCAATAAGCAAAGAATCATTATTTCCTGCAGATAGCAATGTTAGGCTCTCAGAGTTTCAGAAACAAAACATAGACTATGCCAGAGGTAACTACAAGCCTATTGGACAACCTGGAAGACTATTTATGTTAAAACACAAGCTGGCGCGCAGTGCCTTCTATCGTGCGCTTATAAATATGCCAGAGCTTATTACTTTATCAATTGGAGATCTTTTAATGTTCGTACAACACGGAGACACTCTAGTGGCGCCAATCTTTACATCAACGCACACATATGATGCGTTCAAGAATGCTATTACACTACCAGAGCATCAGCTATCAATACAACCAGGATTCAAGATATCTTCCCTTTTCGCCATACAGGTATCACCAAACGCCTTAATTTTATTCTTTATTGACAAATCATGTTCATACGTGGCGCAGAGCCATTTTCAAATGATTTTTGTGAAATGACAAGAAAGTGTCACAATGTGTCAAAAAAAACTGACTTTTTTCGATCTAGAAAGAAAAGAAGAACATGGAGCCAGATGAAATTATTGTAGATCCGTCTCCAGATTTAAGTCAACATTTGGGTAAAATAACAAAAAAAGAAATACCCGAATTCAATTCACAGGCACTTTCAACAGCATTTAGGAAACATGCTGTACAAAGTGTTGACAATCCACAATCGCCGTTACATGATATCAATTTAGCATTTCTTTGTGATAAATCTACAGGAGATACGTACTGGAGTGGTAATGAAGGTAATAAGTACCTTCAATGTTTCATATCTCCAATACATCGCGCAATAGCTCAGCATTATGCAAAGAGCCTTAAGTTGAATGATGTTGTTACTTGTACTTTTAGAGAACTTTTAACAAAAAAATTACCAAATGGAATAACTGGTATTACTGTGGATAGATTACCTCCTCCTTGGCTTTGTTATGGTGGTATAGAATGTTATAAACAATTTCTTGATTTAGAGATGTCCAGGCCAGATAGTAACGAAGAGTCAAAGTAAATGTTAATGTAATATAATAAAACTGTTCAATTGTTGAAAAATTGCTACAGGAAGGATGATTTCTGTAATGTAAATATGTTTGTGAAACATTAAAACAGTCATAGCACAGAATCACATACAGTTTGTGTTGTTGACTAAAAAAGCATAAAATGCAGAGGGTGGGATTCGAACCACACGTGGTTACACCACACTGCGTCCTTAACACAGCCTCATTATCCAATTCGAGCACCTCTGCAAGGCATGTGGGTCAACCAGGAATCGAACCTGAACTGTAGCACCTTCAATGCCATGTGCTTCCGTCACACCATTGACCAGAGGTGGCCGCTAAACGGCTATAGCCGGTTGGCCGTTTAAGGTTTTGGACCGGCTATAACCGCTAAGAAAAATAAGGGAAACCTCAAACCATTTTTTGTATGTTTTCGCTTGATACTAAGCTTTGGACCTATGTATCGAACACAAACAAATTTCAAAGCCATTGAGAGCATGTAGAACTAAAAAAACCATGTGGCGCAATGGTACACCAACAAAATCTCAGTTCGATGTTTTTACTCTAGAAATGTCGTAAGTTTTGTATTTCCTAATCTAGTTCTTTTTAGTTTAGTTGATTATTGTTTTGATTGTTTTGTAGCTAATTTTATGTGTTATGATGTACAACGTGCTTGAAGAAAAGTAGTGGTAAAATCGCGCTACTAGCATCAAACTTAGTCCAGAGTGGTCAAAATAAGGACGAACTGGAAAGACACAGCATGGCGTTCTTTTCGGCTGATTCGAAGGCCTTTCGGTACACAATGCTGGCTGTAATAAGTATTATCTGTTTTGGATCGTACTTTTCGTACGATGAGATACAAGCACTTGGCCACGACTACTTAGATCCAGTACGCTCGCACAACTATACATGGAAATGTTTATTGAGCTTTCCTTAGATACTAGGCATCGATTCTCAAAAGTTCTTACTGTTATACAGTGTTTACTCTATTCCAAACACTGTGCTTTGTTTTTTTGGTGGCGTACTGGGCGATATGCTTGGTTTGCGATTAGCAGGCCTCCTATTCGGAAGTCTCACACTAGCAGGTGCGTCTACGCTAGTTAAATCGATTTACTCATAAATAAAGGAACCATCATCGTTGCATTAGCGCCACTAGCCAAGGCCGGTAAAGCACACAACATTCCATTCTATATCATGGTTATTGGCAGGTTTATTTATGGTATGGGAGCTGAGTCGCTTAATGGTACGTCAAAATATGCTAAAACAGTGTACAGTACTGACAATCACCAAGTGACACAGAGTTCTATGATTTCCAGGTGGTTCAGTGATGGTACAGAACTAGCTACTGCTTTTGGATTGGCGTTGGCGTTATCTCGTTTGGTACACAATCAAAAAAAGAGAGTAAGCTTTTTGCTTACGCTTTGGTGCAGGGAGATTTTTTTGCAATTTCTCTGGGTGGCGTAATAGCAAACGCAGTTTCACCAGTCCCTGCAGATGGTTCCATTCCTGGTGATGGTTACCAATACGTTCTATGGCTTGGTACGTTATTTTAGAAATCAGAAAAAGCCTTTCTTTATTTGCTTACTTGTACAAGGTGTCATTCTTGTTAGTATGTCTCTACTGGCTGTAGTAGCATACTGTTTCCTAGATATTGCTGGTGCCAAGTACGTTCTTTTATTTTTTTGAATATAAAAAGATTTAAACTGACACCAAACCACAGAACCTTGAAGAAAAAGCAAGAGAAGACAAAATTGGACTTTAAAGCAATCTTATATTTTGATAAACGATTTTTCCTTATTGCTTTTATTACACTTACTTACTATGCCGGCGTTCTTCCGTTCACTAGTGTTGCAACGTACGCTTATTAATTTATCTTACTTTTTTTTTTCCATCTACGCGCTCTACGTTTGCTGATGAATACTTTTTTAAAGCAACTTTATCAAGGCTAAATGGGGACCAAACACTTACGACAACCCATTTGTATACAAACACGCCTCTTTAATTTCAAGTATTGTTGTACTCGCTTCTATTGTATTATCTCCGTTCTTGGGTAAACTAGTTGACTACGTAGGCTACAGGCCATACTTTGGTAAGTTTATAATACAACAGAAGAGCGACGACATTGTGTTTACTGACACTTTATTTTTTAGTGTTGTTTGGATCCTTCATGATGATTCCAGCTCATTGTTTGCTTGGTGCTCTAGACGTCAATCCTATTTTCTTTTTCATCCTCATTGGGCTCTCTTTTGCTCTAGTACCATCTGCTTTATGGCCTTGTGTACCTCTTATTATTCCTAAAGAAAAGACAACAACTGCATTCGGCCTAATGGTTAGTCACTTGTTTTTTTTTGATTTTCAAACAAGTTCTGTTCGCTGGTTTTTTTGTTCACTTTTCTTGTACTGACGCTATATTATTTAGACTAGTGTTCAAAATATCGGATTAGCTCTTGTAAATATTATTGTTGGTAAAATTATTTCTACATCCGTTAATGCTACTTTTGATGCCAAAGAGCAAGTCAAAGGTAAGTGCTTTACTTCTTGTTGACATTTTTTTTAACCTTGTTTTTTTAGGATACAACTACGCTATGGCTTTCTTTGTATGTATGGATTGCCTAGGATTCTTACTGACAGAGTGGTTAATCATTGTTGATCACTACAATGGACAAACATTATGCAAGAGGGCGAGGGTACGTAAAAAAGAAAAAAGAAAAAAAAACACAAAGCGAAAAAAAACTCTAATATTTTTTTAAGGACCAACCTAAAGGTACCAAGGAAGAAGAAAAACCTCTAACCTCAGATGCACTTATTCAAAATACTATCTAACTAAAGAGTACTTAATATACTCAAAAATAAGTGCACAATATGTTATTTGTGTACAAAAAAAATTTGCATTGTTTAAACAACGTTACGTTGTTCAACTTGTGCGATCTTAGTCGCATTAATACTAAATAACTAATGATTCAATAAAGTAACTCACAAACACATAAACACGTGTATGTGAGTCAGTAACATATCAGAATTTGATTATATTTTGTACAATGGCCGCGTAGAGCCAAAAAAGCAGCTTGCATTTTTCGTTCAAAACACTTTAGTGTTTAAATTCGCTTTGCTCTTTCTTTTCGTAGTCATAGAACCACTGCTGGTTTTGCATATTATTAATGCATAGCCTCCAGTCTCTTGTAATGACATCATCTAAAGCCTTTGAAACTTCATCAAGCTTAGATTTCCATTTCTTTTTATCTTTCTTAAGTTTATCATTTCTTCTATTGATTGTACGATTAAGTCATCAACTCTGAGAACGTTTTGAAAGTTTATCGTACCTCTTCATGACGTATGCGACTCTATCCATGCTATTCATAGTGTCAGACTGAGAAGACATTAACAACGAATTGTATGAAATTAATTCTTGGTCAATGTTGGAGATAGCGTTCTCTAGGCCCGTTAAAATTGTCTCACGGTCTGCTACCTAGTGGAACACAATATTAGGTTGTTGCTTTCTTTGTCTCATTTTGAGAAATGTTCGTGCCTCAATGTACAATGAGTCTTTTTTTGACAACTTTTCGCGTCTTGTTGTAGAGTAGTGGTGACCGTTGTGGGACTATGAGGAGATCAGTGACGACAATTTTTAACACGTTGACGCGTCTTACTGGTGGCGAGTTCGTAATTTCGTTTAAAACAATTGATTGGCGCCTGTTACTGTTGTTCCTGTACCTGAGGACTTTAGGAAGTTGCTTTACCGGTCTCTAATTTAGAATTAGTAGTTGTTTCGTTGTAGACGGACTTACTTTTGATCTACCAGGTGGTGTAGTACTCAAACGAGAGGCATTTTCATCCATTTGTTGTAAACTGCTTGCAAGCGAGTAAAAATAGTGATTTCCTTAAAATATTGTTCGACCGTCACTTAACTAAATAAAGCGCAATCTATTTTGACTTTCATCCTAAAAGCATAACCTAGTTTAAAACAGTATTAATAGGGTATTAATCTATTCTTGATTAGTATCATGCAATATAAATGGCAGGAGTAATTAGATTAATTGCACGCTGTAATACTAAGTTGTGAAGCGTGTACCAATTCATCGACTTATTCAAAAAACGCTAAAACTTCAATTAATTAAATAGGTCGTTCTATCCCAATACAGCTATTATTTTGGAAAGCTTATCAAACACACTATAAACGTATAAAAAAAGCAACAAGTTGCAAGGGTAACGCTTTGAGTACCAGGGTTTATATTGTGAGTACCAGTATGCTATGTATGCTTTAGCAGCTTGGAAGGTACCTGATATTTTAATACATATTGACAAACATTTGTGATTGATCAATTAAAAGAAAGAAGTTAATAAAAGTTGCTAACTTCTTACCGAACGGGTAGTGGTGCAAACGGCGGTATTTTCACATACAGTTCTTGAAGTCGAAAAGGTCTTGGCAATAAACTTTGACACTTTGCGTCCAACAAGAGCGTTCATTGGAATAGCCCATTGCTTGAGTAATAAGCAGATACTGGTAAGCCTAAAATACATTTTATACTAGTGGTACAACAATAATTATTATCTTTTCTGTGGTGTTCCCTCTTCAAGTTCTCTCGTAGTTCAACTGCTATGAGACAATGACTACTCCCTTTTGTATTGATAACTCTTCCCAGTATCGCTACAAAGATGTAAAAATGATGCACAACATATTTTTCGCTTACTAAAAGTTACTTACCAAACTAGGATGTATGTTCACGTTCTCGCCTATCAGGCACAGGTGAAATAAGTAAAACCTCATCAGCAGCTGAGGCTGCTGTTGAAGGAACGGCATAACACTTCGTTAGACCGCCAACTTGAGCTAGAACTTTCCTTAGTTTCGCACTTTCTGCCTTTTCTTTTTCCAAGTCCTCAACCGCGCGATCGTACTTTCTCTTTATACCTGTGAGCGAACTGTTCTTTTCCTCTGCTTTAAGCAATTTAAGGGCAAGATCAACCATCGCTTCGTCGTAACTATCCTAAAAACACGCGTAAGCCGTGTATAAATACACCTTGTACAAAAGACAGCGACCCTTTGACGCGTCGGGAGTGGTCTAAAGCAGTCTTGGTAACCGACCGCAGAGCATAGCTCCCTGCACGCGTGAGGGTACTGCGCTTGATTTACACTTCCCAAATGGTCCGTCGCGATCTGGTTAACCGACCGCAGAGCATAGAGGAAGTATTACATCCTGCGCGCTTTTATACGTGCCTGTATTGCTTTTAAGTTATAATTGCGAACTATTTGCCGCGCTTTCTTCGTTCGTGCTAGTTTTGATGTAGTTGGCGAGGATGACATTTCTATGTGATGTTGTCGTGCAACTGAGGTGGATTAATCTTGGTTGAACGTGTTGTGATTGTTTTTGACAAAAAAAGTCAATACTGTTTGCAATGACAGCCGTCGACTTTTCTACACCACAACCCAGCGTACTTCGTACTTTTCCCAACTTGTCGATCGCGCAAACTTTGTTTTTCTGAAATTCTTGCGAAGTTTCGTCGTTTCAACGTATTTGATATTCAACTCGCATGCAATGTCGCATACGATAGCGGACTACAAAGCAGAATGGTTAAACTACGTTCTCCCAGCGGTAACGGCGTTTTTGTGCAACGTTAGCGCCGGCACAACTGGGTTTGGTCAAGCGATCCTATTTCACGTTCTATGGCAGATATGGTGGTTGTTTTTTGATACAAAGCATCGGGGCGACATGGTTCAACTTGTTGTTTGGTTAGTTTGTGTTTTCAGAAAAACGCGTTTCCAACTTACTTTCTCAGGTACAATATAATGGGGACAAGTGGGAGTATACTCCTGTTCGCTCTAGTGTTTAAAAAAGTAAAATGGAAATTATGGGCTTCCTTGATGCCTGGTATCGTCATATTTAGCCTCCTAGGCGCTTATACACTACTTAAAACACCTCCGTTAGCTTTACGAATTTCCTTGGGTGCGTTTGTAAATTATGTACCGTTACAATACACTAACTACACTTCAAAGGTGTTATGTTCATCCTATTCACTATATACCGCATTTTGATAGACGTGAACAGAACGCACTTGGGCACCAAATTCAGGGAGTATTTTAAACTTGAGACGTCATCGTATGGCGTAGCGCCAACAAAAATACAACAAGTGTTCGCAAGGATGTTCCCAAAAGAATTAAAAAATGACACTTTAGAAAATGGTATTACTCTCACCATGTGTATTGCGTACGTGTTCAAGCTTTGGGTTTTATATGCTCTATATTCTTAGCTTCATCTAACAGTGCTGTAGAGCAGTTATTACTTCATGTGCCAGTGGATTTTTAAGAGGTAATATCGCATTCACATCCGAACCTAGAACTTTTCCTTGTTTACGGTAATAAATTAGTGTAACTGACTGTTTTTTAAAGGTATTGCTGGTCCTGGTGGTCCACCATTGATGATTTTCGTAATTTTGTTTCAACTTGACAAAACTGTAATTCGAGCAGTTGTATCAGCCCTTGGGATACTTACTTGTATTGCTGTTGATGTTTACTTGCTCGCATACAAGAAACAATTCAAAGTAGAAGATTGGCCGCAATATGTCATACTTGCTGTTTTCGCATGGGTACCAGTGCTCAAGCCTTCTGAAATTTTCTTACATATATTCTGTAGATTGGTCTCATTGTTGGCAACTTCCTACACCACAGAATAGACACGCAGTTTGTACTACGTATTCTACTTGTTTTACTAGTAGTAGCTTCTATTGTTATGTTCAATATTCCAGCTATTGCATTACTCTGTATTCTTGGTATTGCAGCAATTACAGGTAAGATAACATTAATGTAAAGGCGCCTTGGCAAACCTTAATAATCTCTTTTAGGAATTATAGTTGCTACTTACCTTCTTGTAAAGAGGATATTAATTAAGAAATACACGCACAAACTATTAGTCAATCAAGAGGAGTACGTAGCGTTTTTAGTAACAACGTTTGTGTCTACTTTATTTTCTTATTTTATTCTTACCGTTTTTTTCTTTAGAGAGCTTGGCGCTTTTGATCGCGTGGCATCAAAGATGCTAGAGTCAGATATTTCTGATGCTGATAATATTTCTTTAGAAGATAAAGATAGTGCATCAGACGAAGAACAAAGTTTTTCAGTTGATGATGATAGTTCTTCTGATGATGACGATCCTTTTTCTCTTCGTGAGCTTTCAAGTGATGAAGAGCCATTTTTTATGAATGAAGAGGAAGACGGGCATTATGGTGGGCTTACTGATAACGAAGCTAACGCTGATAACGAAGAAAACGAGGAAGACGAAGACGAAGAAGATGAAGACGTTGAACCTTTCCGCTTAGAAGTTATTAACCACGCAGGAGATATTGTATTCTCAAGAGATTCACCTCGTTATAACGAGGAAGAGTTAGCTCTTGATGAAGCAGAAAGCGACAATGAACAAGCCCTAAACTATGAATCAGACTGACGAAAAATACCACGTGGTTTATCGTCAGATAGAACAAATGTAAATAAGATTATAATTGATAGCAATAAACAAGTCTAGAAAATCATTGAATTTTTTTCTTTTTTCTGTTCGTCAACACATTTTCAGAGATTACTGTTATCTGCACACAATGAAGATTCTGAAGAGAGAAATTGATAAACGAGGCGAAGGCTTCGTGTTTATGCTTCCAGTCGAGAATGAAGACTTGTGGCATGTATACAACCTTATAAATATTGGAGACCGTGTAAGAAGCGTAACTGTGAGGTATGGAAGCTTTAGAAACGCGTAGGATTAATAATTGAATAGAAAGATTATAAAAGAGAGTACCACCGGTAGTACTAGCTCCGACAGAAAGAAAATAGCGCTAATGATCGAAGTACGCAACATTATCCATAGCATTCGTTCCCTTACAATCCCCAGGTAACAGCCATTAATTTTGACGGAGAAGGTGGCGTGATTAAAGTAAGCGGGAAGAATGTCCAAGAGAACAAATTCGTTCGCGTGCGTATTTCGCTTTTTTATTGCTCTTCACGCCTATACTTACGTACAAAAACACAAACGTAGCATTCGCATCGGCTTTTGCAAAAAAAAAAAATGACAAAAGAAACACCTTGTCCTTGACACCTAACTAAAATCACTAGATGGGACAATACCATACCCTCGAGATAACAGTGATGAAGAAATTCTCTATTTACAAACACGAGTGGGATTCTGTATCTCTTGATCGCCTTAAAACCGCTGCTGACCCTACAAAAAGCGCACAAGTTGCTGCTGTTCTGTTACAGGTAATTCTTAGCGGTGAAAACCATGTTTATCGTATTTAAAAGAGGTATAGGAAGGTTTATGTAATATTGTGTTGATCACCGATCAAATGTCCATTGTACGGGCGCATATTACAGCAGCGATACCAAGAAAGCGTAAAGGATCAAGTTCGTCACATGATAAAGCGCTAGTGAGGTATGAATGAGGTGTTATAACATTTTTTTTGTGACAATCAAATCAAAAGTGAACGTTGAAGAGACTGACATTCTTGTAGATTCTTTGACACTATTTACGAGAATGTTATACGACATATTGATTTTGCAGTAGTCAAGGCA
Source organism: Trichosphaerium sp. ATCC 40318 (assembly GCA_038496445.1). Taxonomy (NCBI): domain Eukaryota; phylum Discosea; class Flabellinia; family Trichosidae; genus Trichosphaerium; species Trichosphaerium sp. ATCC 40318. The sequence goes on along the minus strand of JALMLS010000426.1, from coordinate 20,572 downwards.
ATCGTTATTGCGTCACCAGGATATTGGAAGGTAAACCAACATAGCAGTTAGCTCCTCAAAAAAATTTCTTTTTTTTTTGGTACCTATTATTTCGTTTTCTAAGACTTTGGCTAGGACCAAGTTTATGATCATATTTTCGCTAAAGCTATACGTAACGAAGAACGCTCTCTCATAGAGAACAAGGCAAAATTCATGCGCGCCTACGCGAGTACAGGCCACAAACACGCATTAAAAGAAGTCCTTGCTGATAAAGCAGTCCTATCTCAACTTCAAGATACAAAAGCAGCATCAGAGGTTCTAGCAATGGCAGAGTTCCTTGATACACTCAAAAAAGAACCAAACAGAGCAGCATACGGCCCTAAACATGTTAGATTCGCTGCTGAAAACAGTGCGATTAAAACCTTGATGGTTTCAGACAACCTATTCCGATCTATGAATGTCAAGACAAGGAAGTCGTATATAGACCTTGTAGCACAAGCAAAGAAAAATGGTGTGAATGTTTTGATATTCTCAAGCGCGCATGTATCTGGTGAACGTACGAAAACGTTTTTTTTGAAAGAAGCTCAACAGAACACGTGATGACATTTGCAAAAAAAACAGGCCGATACACGGCATACATTTACTAAAACAACACAATATCATTTTCTACTATTATATTAGCAACAAAATTTGTTGTTTTTAAGTACCTTTGATGGATTCTTTGGCTAATTCTTTTGGTTTTTGTTTAGAACTGGCAAAATTTACGGGCGTTGCTGCGATTCTTCGTTTTCCATTAGATATAGAAGATGAGCTTGGTTCGGATTCTGACGATGCTTCTTCAAATGGATCAATTGAAGATATTAATAATAATTTCGATGACCTTGATGTAAATAGTGATGACGAGTAATTTAAAAAAATTGTACTTTAATTTGACCAACAACAAAAAAAACCAATCATAACTACAAGCAACCTTGTCTTGTTAATAAATAAGGTTATTGAAAGTAACCTCAATTTCGTTGATACTTGGTTACTTAACTTCACAGATATTTTTATACGTTGGCACAGTTTTTCTGATGTGCAGCTTATCACGTTTTTTTCATCAAAGTTTTTGTCAAGTAATTATTGCAACTTCTGTATACAAACTATACAGTGTCCCATTTGAAATCAAATAAATTAAGTAGATTACTACTATGCCATTCTAATGGTTTAAGGCATGACGGGTTGGAACCTAACTTATAAATCTATTGAAATGAAGGGTCAATGGTGTAACGGAAGCACATGGCATTGAAGGTGCTACAGTTCAGGTTCGATTCCTGGTTGACCCATACACCTTGCAGAGGTGCTCGAATTGGATAATGAGGCTGTGTTAAGGACGCAGTGTGGTGTGTAACCACGTGTGGGTTCGAGTCCCACTCTGCATTTTTTTTTGACAAGATATTGAAAATTGCTAAGTATGACAATGTTGTCTGTCTCATGATATTGTCTTGACTCATTTATTCCTAACTAAACCCGTCATATATAATTTGATAAAAGACGTTAAGTCATCACATACTACAATACAATTCTAGTTCTATTAATACTAACAACACAGTAATTTGGTTTTTTAAAATGACGTTCTTAGTCTAAACCTATTCAGGTTTTTTCCACCCCAAAACACTGCATGTGAGCTACTAAGCTTCTTTATACCTTCAATAGTTACTTGATCACACTCTGTAACATCAATAGTATGAACTCCGCACAAGTAAGAAATACCTGCATCAGTGATATTTTTGCATCCAATCAAACAAATCGTATGTACACCAATAATAGATTTAATACCTTCATCTGTAACCTGAGTAAAGCTGATATCAATATCATGAGCGCCTGATATTGCTTTGATGCCTGAGTCTGTAATCTTATAACACATGGCACATCCAAAAGTGTGAACACCCGCTAAAGCCTTGACACCTTCATCAGAAATATTTACACATCCTCTGATATCAATAGTATGTACACCTGCTAGGCTCTTTACAGCATCATCTGTTAAACGAGTACAGTTCTTTAAGAAGATTTTATGAACACCAGAGAGAGCTTGTAATCCTAAATTGATATTTTCGCACCAGCTAAGGTCTAAAGAGTGAACACCAGATAAAAATTTGATATCGCTGTTTTTAACTTCATAGTCCTTACAGATAACCCTAGTTCTTCGCAGAGTATAACCACTAATACGCTTAAACGATTCCGTGGATTTAACGGCTATTGTATCGTATCCAAGGTAATAATGGATAATATTCGAAAAAAACCAGCAACTCTGAGCTACAGCGTATCTGTCTACTCTTGTAAACTCCAGGATAAAGATAATTATCTCCAATGGAAGATCTGTCACCTAGAAAAGTGTAAGAGGGTGATCTGCACGAGAGTTTTATTGTAAACACATACTTTTTTAGCCATCACGTGATTTGAAAATTAGAACGTTTTACCAAGCCTGACATTTTTGAATTCTATTTTACCAGCATTTTTAACTTTCGCGTCGTTTTTACCTTTCCAGCCTTAAGAAGAAATTCGAAGTCCTGTTCACAAGTGTTTGGCTTAGCGGGATTGGATTTTAAGTCATTATTTTTAGCGAAACAACACTATGACCTGACGCAACTCAAACGAGCCCAAAAGGGGAACGATAATGTCCAACCTGAGGGGAGGTCGTAAGAAAGCGTCAAATAAGCGCAAAGCCCCAAAGGCGCCACTATCCACTAGAAGGGCACCAAAAAAGCAAAAGCAGTTGACAGTGGCGTCAGTGATGACTAAATTTCCGAAAAGGGAGCTGCGCGCCATTTGTTCTGCTCTAAAGTTGAGTACAAAAGGTCGTACCACTCAACAATTAGTAAATACAATTGAACAGCATCCTAAAACCCGTACGGTAGCCTTTTAGTACTTTTTTTTTGCTGAAAATGACTAATTCATCAATAACCGCTATTCTAGTCCAATTGAAGCGTTTGAAGGTGCCAGAATTAAAGGATTTATGTAGAAGCCTTGACGTGCCAATTGGTAAAAAGGTAAAGGCACAGTTGGCCGTTAGCCTCTTAACAAAGTATAAACGTACGCTTTTTTACGCGCGTATTTTTCAAACTAGCCGCGCGTTTTGAAAAAACGGTTCAAAAAAATACCTTGAATTACTTATTGTGTTGCTCCTAACCAATGCACTGTAGTACCCAAACCGGCTATTCGACCAAGGGGAAGCAAGGCATCTACCCCAACTTCCCGGCCTCTTGCCGGTAAGGTAAAAAAAAGACGCAAAGGTCGACGAATCATAAAAATAAAACGAACTCGTAAGACACCAGGTTCTTCTACACATGCCACAAGTAAACAAAAAGCCTCGAGATCCACTGGTACAATCGCATCTCCACCGAACATATCTGTTAGTAGGCGGTCAAGTGGAAGCTCAACTGATTCAATATCATACAACGCACCGGTCCGATTCTCCAGAAACTATCAAATCTAAGCGCCTTCGACAGGTGGTAGTCACAAATGAGGGTTATGAACAAGAAAAGAGCATGGAAGTAATTTTTATGAGCGAGATTCGAAAATTGAAAGCGAAAGATGCTGAAAGGGACGCAAAAGATGCTGAAAGAGACGCACTACTAAAAGAACATGGCATTGCAATTGCATTAATAAGACTCCGAAAGGACCACCTTCATTCTCTCTCAATAATGAGTATGAACTTAGTTCGCTCTTTTTTTTTTTGTTTTTATTTTAACACGTGTACTCAAACGACACTCACACGTTTATTTTTTATTTTAGAGTACTCAGAACTGTACAGTAAATTCGACGACCTTGGAGATATACTATTCAAGGAGAAGTCATGGTTCGACGGTTCAAGTTTAAAGTATTTTCGCGGACTGCCTAAAAACGTGTTCGCAAAGATGTTCAAGAAATTAACTGCCAAGAAAACCAAAGATGAACCCAAGAAAACCTGGCAACAAAAGGAAGACTACCTTACTGAGCAAACTGTTAAACTGTTGAACGAGGAGAATACGTCTGATTACATGATGGCTTTTGATGCCAAAAGTAACCACACATTTCCAAGGACAACTACACACGGATTTGCTAAACCAGATATTCTCCTGGCACCTAGAAACCTTGGTATTACCTTGCCAACATCCTATCAGATTATAGTACCATGGGAGGTGAAGTTGGTTGTGGGACAATCCAAAGGGTTCGAACCAGCAAAACTTGGACCAATGTGATGGTTTCACCAGCTTAACGTGACTTTTTTTTCTTTGTACGTGCATCTTGACTTATTTTCCTTGTTGTTCTTTGTTGTTGTACTTTGCGTTTGACACTACTCAGTTTCTTCTTCTTTGTTGTTGTACCCTTGTACTGACATTGTTACCAGAACCCTAACAAGATATTTTTCGTATCTGAACCTGTGGGTCAAGTGCTCAGTGCAGATGAATTTTCTATTACAGGTCTTGTGTGCTCATTTTCGTCTCTTGTTAAGACACTAAAGGTTGCGCATAATTTAGGATTTGTACACAGGTACCACTTTTTTTCTTTCTTCTTCTTTTCTTTACTTTGGAGTTATGTCCTCGTTTTCTTAACTCTTTTCTCTTTCAGGGATATCCCTTACAAACGTGATATGGTTTGAAAATGAGTTGTATATTATTGACTGGGCATGCGCTGCCAAAAAAGGCGTGGAAGTTCCGTTTCGAGGCAACGTTCTGTTTGCACCTTCAAAATTGTGTATCGAATACAAACGCAATGCCACATTTACTCCACAACCATGGCATGATCTCGTATCCCTTGTCAAGATGTATGCATACTTGACACTGCCAAGGCATGCTCGTATTGAGTGTTTTATTGAACCATTCGAACAAATTGATTGGGATAAAGATCCACACCGTAGTTCTGCTGCACAAAAGATGATTAGTATGAATTGGGATAATTTACTACCTCATTTCAAAGTGCCTATGGCATATGCTCAAAAACCAGACTATGATAAACTTGGAGCGTGGTTTGATGAGAAGTTTACATGGAGTAACATTAAGGCTGTTACTGCTGAAGATGTGAATAATGCCACATATGATGAGGGAAAACCAATTGGTCAGCAGTTTTCCTAGCTTGTAAAATAGATTGATAAATACCATGTAAATATTGTTTTTTTTTCACCTACCTATTAAATAAACTTATCACGGTGTCAAACTTGGTCAGTTAACATCAATTGTTTTGTTGCAGATCTTATCTTGCTTAAGGTACGTACTACTTATATTTGGATAGCCTTTTATAAGTTGTGCAGTTGTTATTAAACCGAAACCGTTCGCAACATGTGAGTCTTACTTACTACAACACGCTGCCTGCCGCGACACAGCATGTATGAAGGTATATCAGATATATAGAGTATGCGATATTACTTAGTTTCTCGCGTACACAAGGATAAAAGGAAAACCTGAAACGGAAAAGTTGTTCAAATTAAAACGTCTGTCACTTAGTTGTACATTATGTTATTTATTACCTTTAGAGGCCTAGACCCTGCTTTCTACACTTTTTACATTCTGAAGTTTCATACTTATATCTTTACTACTGTCGTCACATGAAGCAGTGCTAGATTTCTTACTGGCGTGTCTTCTCTTGTGGGGGTCTCTTCGAGGAATAAAACTCATAGATTGTGTTATTGATAACAAGTTGAACATGGAAAAGACAACGACCCAATTCACTATCTGGAGAACTGGATTGGCGTCAACTATTCTGTTAAATATGTAATGCATTGCAGAGATACCGATAAGTCCCATTAGAACTATTGTAATCGTGACACGCAACAATAATCTTTTTATCATACCACGTGATTCGTCTTTTTGTGTACATTGACGAAGTCGCTTTATAAGTTTGTACACAACCACTGATAGGTATATGTTTATCGAGGTACCAATTATTGTATAAAACGCAGCCGTACAATAAAGCGTGTACACATATTCAGGGAACGGAAAAAGAGCTATGCGGGCAGCAGAGAATGCAGTCTCGAGTGCAATAAGGAAAATTGAAATACCATAAAACGGGATAGCCAGTTTGGTGAGATATGGTGTAGCTTCAAGTTTGAGATTTATCATTGACTCATGCCAATAAAGAACGATCAAGAGATTTGTCATGTTGGCAAAAACGGTATGATACGCCTTGAATACTTCAACGTACCTGAATTGTACGAATAAGAAGTCAAAAACCCTTGTTTTTTTTGTACCATCCTGGAACAATGAATAAGTATCCGAGAGGGTCAGGTATCAGCCACAAAAGTCTCAATAAGTTCCCAAGTATTTCTATGCCAATAGCTACCTTGGGCATGGTTGCACGTAAGCCATCAATAGCGACAAATTGTGCAAACCTAAATTTATATTTTAGCTTCAGCGACGGATACGTGGATCGTTTTAGATCTTGTTTATGAAATCCCAAGACTTGCCTAATGACAGAAACCGCCAACGATATACCAGTAGTTATAACCCAAAAAACATGAGCGACTATTACCAATAAGAAATAAAACGCACAAATCGGGACTACGACATTAAAAATAAATCACGTGCCTATTAGCCATGGGCTCTGAAATGTCTCATACCAAACATTTTCAGCGTTCACAAATGTGACTATAGTTCCATCAGCCACTGAATCGAATACACGTTGACCTATGATCGTAACACCCAAGTTTTTCAAAGCGTCTTTAGTAAGAAATAAGCACAAAAAAAGAAAGAAGAATACACAAAATGTAATTCGTGTGAATTTCACTCACCACCATACATCTTAATGTAGTTTGCATTTCCGATTTGAATATCAAAATTCGTTTCGTAATACTCTACAATACCAATAATACCTTGAGATACCCATTCCCGATACAGTTTTCTGTCGTCCGGAAATATTCCTAAAACAGCTTTTCCTAAAGTTTGTATCAGCCGCGAGTTGTTGTCAGGTTATGACGCTATTATAAGACCATTGTCGTGATTCATGACGTTTGGAGTTTGAAAAACTCGTGTAAATTATTCCGGGAGCTTAACGTACCTGTTAGGTTCATCCCATCACGTGGTACTACCAAAGAAGCGTTGAAAGCTTCAAAGTCATACTTGGAGTTTCTCCCAAAGAAATATGGTACGCCGACATGCTCTACACTCGTGCCTAGGTAATATTATTAGTAAAACATTCGTCCGTCACAAAAATAACAACAACTGACACGTGACGCTTTTAGTCTGTTCCTACAAGCTTCAAACAGCGTACCATTATGATATAAGATAACATTGGATGATACAATATAAATACATGCAAAGAAAACAGCCCAGGCGGATAACAGCATGTTTGAGTGCTATTAGGGAAATAAAAACAAATTAAATTGATATGATGCAAACCTTATTCTGGTCCGATTAAGCCGGTTTTTTGTGTCCAAAGAATAACAATACGTCTGTGGAAGAAATAAGGGTAACTAGACACTGTGCACAATACCTTAACGCAAGTTTCTCCTTCATTTGAACTCCGGTGTTTTGCTTATTTAACCTCGAATGTGTGCTAACATAACGTATTTCGAATTTATGGCACTTTGGGGACGCAACACATGTTACAAGTTCTGAAAATTGCTATGTGTTTCTAAACTACTCGGCGCACCTCCCTAAAAAAATCACTACCTATTTTGGGTATTTCTCCGAGTTTCAACGTTTCAGGCATGTCTGAGCTATATACCTTGCGTTCTATCGTAGGAAGCGGATTCAGAACAATAGGAGCCGTTAGTCTTCGTTGGTTTGAACACGTGCTTTTTTGATCCGGTTTATTTCAAAAAGTCCCATGGATTTTACCTACGATATCATAGGTCAACAAATTTTACGCTAGCAGTGATGGTTCACTATGGTATGAGGCATTCCAAAGTTCATGATGTATTTCTCGTGACGGATAAAATCGCATTGCAAGTTGCAAATAAATTGTACAACTTGTAGAAAAGGAGGCCAATAATAGGTTTTATGGTTTCTGTTATTCACGTGAACTTTAAATATTCACATGAATAGTAATACATGGTATGTATTAGCGGCATGGGCCGTTGTGGCAGTGGGCATACTCTATGGACTTCCTTTCACTTACCGTTAAGTCAATGTTATACAAAAAATTGATAAACACTAGCATGGTGCATCAACTTATCTTTTCGCTGTTTCTGTCAACGTAAGCACTTATCATACTTCAAAGCACTACTAACAGAGCAAGTTGTCTCGCTGGTGTAGTACCAGCCACACCATCGACCACCACGCCTATAGATACTGCATGGACAAGAGAATGTTCTTATGGTGCTTTTACAGGCGTAAGCACGTGGTCTGTTGGCTCAGACAATATGTTTTTTTGGCGTTGTGAAGACGATAGTCTAGCTTTAACAGGCGCACAATATTTCCTTTCATCGACTACTATGGCAAGCGAGTTTCTAGTACAATGTCCCGACGGCTACGCAGTTGATAGTACGAATCAAAATATTACATTCTAATTTCAATGGGTTTTTTAACTCGCTTAATGCTAGGGATCTCTGCATCAAACTGGTCTACTGTTTTTAATGATAGGACATTTAGATTTCGTTGCAGGTACTGGTTCACTTCAGTCAACTATTGATTGACCGAAACTAGAACTCATGCTACACAGAGCACTGCTGCAGACAAAATTTATTTATGTAAGACCTTATAATCTTGTTTTACCTAACAAAATGAAGCGAGCTTTACTCCAATACCTGGATCTCCAGCTCAAGAGAATGTTAACTGTCCATCTACATCACCTTACATTATTGGGTTTAGAAGTTTGTACACGTAAGCCTTGTTTCAAGCTCGTAACTATTGACTCTTTTCAAAGTAGCACTGGCAGAGTTTGGTATATCCAATGCGCACGTATACAGAGGATCTAAAGGGCTTGGGAAAATACAATGTGCTCAATAAACGATCAACCTTTATCAACATGGTATTTTATTAGATCATATCTTCGCTGCCACATATTGAACAAATACAACCAGAGGCCACTGAATTAACACATCCTAGTACATCAAAAATACTAAGGTCGTTCAAGTAACTTTGGCATTGATTATCAGCAGTACATGACGGACCACATAAAGAAGATGGTTGTGTAATAACTCGACATAGACATGTGTTTCTTGTTGTGCCTACATTAGGGTTAATGAGTATCTTAGTATCCGTGTCATTGTAACGTACTGTCTTCTTCGTTAAAAACTCGGACTCGTATACATTCGGTTGGAACTGTTGTTGATGGGCTTCGACTACCACAAGAGTTATCGATACATGAGTCAGTGTCACCGTCATATTCACAGCAAGGCTAGTAATCACGTGCTTTAGCAAAAAAACTACAAAAAAATGAACATACCGGTTCAACAGAAGGCGCTGTAGGAGCACTTTCGTTACAACAACAACAAGCTGCTTTTGCAGAAACGTCATAGAACCTTCCACTTCTACAACATTGGAGGTTAAAGTCTTCAGTTGTTGCGCTGCATGAATGATGTTGCGATGTATGATATCCAGCATCTATACACTTTTGGTGACAGTCGTCCCTGGCTTCTGTACAAGCTTCTAAGTACGCGGTTCCTTGGCTACAATCTGAAGCAGAGAACTGATCTGATAACATAGGTTGGTCGCAGTCAAGAGGTGTTGGTGTTGGCGGCGGAGCTGTGGGTGGTTCAACACAATCGCAGCCACAGTTTGCATTAGTACACGATGGTTGAGTACCAGGAGGACACCTATCTTGGTTTATAATACATTTTCCAAACACACTCAAACAAGAACACTAAACAGACATTAGTTCAAAGGTTTAATTCAATATTGTTTGTAATATACATACATTACATGATACGAGGATAATGTAAGAAGAAAACAGAGTCAATAGCAGGTATGATTGCATTGGCGTGGAGTAGAGAAGATATGTTGGAAACGTCTGTTTGGTCGATCTTTGAATTCACGTGTTTGACAAGCTTCCAGTAATATTAAGTGAACAAAATTCAAAGGCCGCGTTGAATAGCGGCTTCCAGAGGTACCCAACCATTGGTTGATATTATCCGAACAGCAACAACATCCATGACAGCTGCGGAAAAAATGGGACATTGCAACTTGCAATTATGTTGAAATCCAAGAGCACAACGTCTAAAAGCTGTTTGAAAAACGATTCGCGGTAAAAATTACGAATACACGTGATTTGTGGTATGTTCAATCAAAATGAGTGTTTTCAGAGAACTCAACAATTTTCGGACAAATTCGTTCAACTTTTTTTGCTTTATTGCATACAGCACTAACTCGACGTTTCTACCTTGTTTTTGTTCATGTGAAAATGTTCAGTAACTGAAACATGGTTTTCATGCTTTTTGCGAGTCCGCAAATGATAAAAAGATGACGCAAATCCTCGTTTTCTCGCTCTTATTATCAGTACGCTGTACTCTCGTATGCTAAGCTTTAGTTGTTTTACTGCGATAGTACCCGCTCTGCCACCCATAAACACGCCTTCCAACCTAGCTGGACAAGAGAATGTGCTACTGGAGCTCTTGCTGGTGTTCGCACTATCTCTTTTAGTTTATCTCGAAGATTTCTTTGGAGGTATAACTGTATCGTACTAGCAGGCCCACAAAGCTTTGATTTGACTACCATGGGAAGTGATTTCCTTCTACAATGCCCAAATGGCTACGCCTATGGCAGTAAGAAAACGAATTCTCAAGAGAGCTTCTTTGTAACCCTCCTTGCTAGGAATCTCTGGATCGAAATTGTTCCAATAGTTTTGATGATAGATCATTCAGGACTCGTTGAAGGTACTATTAAACAACATCAAGGAACAAGATTTAAAAAAGAGCTGTTATGGCCAATCGTAATTCATGTAAATTGTGATCTTAGAAACATCTAAAAAAAGCAGTAAAAAATAGTTCTGGTTGGTGAGGCAAATTCAAATTGATATTTTTCTTAGAGATACTAACTTTTGAAGGGATGCGTACAACTCATTACGTCTTATAAGGGATTCAGTTTCACAAAATACAAGGGAACCATTTTTCTGGAGCTGGATAGTACATTCACATTCGCTGGAATTACGACAGTGGAAGAATTGTAATCGCTGACAACACTTCGGAAAAACAGTACCAATCCCAAAAATGACCACATACTTAAAATAACTCGTTCTACAGGCCAGTGATATTGTCACTACACAATGAAGTTTCCCTAGCTTGAATACTGTAACAGATATATTAGATATACATGACAAGAAAATCGAGGGATCTCCAAGTGCGTTTTTTACAATACTTTTTATTCAATCAAAAAACTAGTTGACATTTTATGAAAGAAAACTGTGAGCTCGGAAGTGTATCTTACAAAAATATCCTCAATTGCATGCCTTGTTACTCCGGAACCTTTGCAAATGAGACAACACAACCTGAATGTACACTTTTTACGAGAGGAAGTGCAAACCTAAAAGAAGGACAAAGCAAGTGCAAACTTTGTGAACGCGCTAATATGCAAACTCAACGTACGTGTTCTAGGTAATTTCTGATTAAGGCCCTCCATCTAATGAATTCTTAGTGGGCAGAATAGGTGTGATTTTTGTCCTTACCCTCTTTACTCACATGAACGATCAGTAAAGTGCTCCGCATGCGATCCAGGATCAATCAGAACAGAAAACAAAGATGGTTGTATTAAGGTAACTCCTTCATACTTGTACGTAGTAGTAGGCACTACTTGAAAACAATAGTGTCAACCAGGAAGTTACCAAGATGGTGGCATGTGCTTTTCTTGTAATATTTTAACATCTAAAGAAGGTGTTACAGCATGTAAAGTTGGTACGCTATGATTCTCACTAAATTCTTATTCGTTTTGTGTTACTAAAACAAGTAGTAATTTTCTAACGTTGCTCCTTCAAGTACCTTGGTATCTATATGCTGCTGGAGGTGGTATTGTTGGCATACTTGAGGTGTGATCTAACGTTTGTTTAAAACTATAGCAATCATCCTTATCGCAAGATGCGTTAAAAAGAAGCGTACCATCAACAAGTTTAATTAAAATGAACCCTTAGTTCTACTACAAGTATTTATTTTATAGATGGTGACTGCGTCACATGGTTGAAACATGTTTTTGCTGTTTAAAACTTCCATAACAAAGCAACACCTTTTCAATGGTAAAGAAAGCTTACAATTTATAACGCAGAGGCACTCAAAGCAGAGTCAACGCGGCACATTAGACAAGTGGATTTGGATTAGGGATTGTAGTAGCGCTTAAAAATAACTCGAGATGCAAGAGTTGCTGCCAGTAGTGGCAAACCAAACCTTTACGGATTTTTTATTGGTTATCTATTTAGTCAAGCAAATGTCAGATGCTGGTATACACTTTCCGTTGCACTCCCAACACACACCCCATTTACCACAAACACTGTTAGGTAAGCTAAGGCAAGCATTACTAATTAACACTTTCGAAACCTTCGCAGGTTTTGGTGCTGAGCATGAAATCTTGTTTGAAGTGCAGTGATCGACGCCGCAGTAGTTACAGAAAGAAGTTGCTTTGCAAATAGTGTCTGTGAGTCTAGGACAAGATATAGCGGCGAAAGAGTCTGTTGCTTGGTTACTATGATGCGAAACCCACTCAGCAGCTTTGCTTAGCGTGTCGGTCAAACTTTGTCCGTTCTTCGCTGAAATTGTTGGTCAGTTAAAACGTTGTGGTTTGGCCGATCGTGTCGGGTTTTTCTACTTACGTGTGTCTGGGATTTGCGTTGGGTTCGCTGGATCGTCGCTGCCTGAAACGCGTTCATGGTGGCCAACTGTGGTTCTCTTGTGATAGTCTTTATTGAAGAGGCGTAGAGTCATTACACTGCCGAGAACGATAAGGACAACAAACGTGAGAGTCGCCTAGGGAGAAAAGAGTGAGCCGAGCAAAGAACAGGATTAATTCGATCATATTTAGTTCCTTTTCAAAATAAAAAGATACTGCAGCAAATAAAGAGTTCCAGTCGCGCTGGAGAGTAAGAAATAAAAAAAAAAGATAAAAGGGCCGTAAATTCCACGTACCATTAAGCATGCTACTTTAGAGCGTCTGCGTTGGTTATAACTGTTTGCTAAATATCGTTAATTTACAACGTTAAAAAATTATGCCAATGATCCTTGAAACAGATATTTTTATCGTAGTACTCACCTACTTGTAGTTGTTCCATTTGGGGTTATGTTTGGAGTTAAAAGAACTTTCTTTGACTACAAAACCAACTTTATTTCTTCTTGTACAAATTAATCACGTGATCACAACCGGTTTTGTTATTCATCTCACTAGACTACACCCTTTACTCAAATTTACAGGTACTGTGAATTGTGTAAGGAAGCACAGCTCAAAGATTTGGTAGCGAGTCAGACCGCTTCCTTGTAGGCTTTACTGCACTTGTACTCCGAAACAAGCGCAAAAGTGGACTCTGTTAGGCGAGGTAATATTGTATTATTTTTAAATGGAATGTACAAATACAAAAGACGCCTGGGTCATTTACAACCACCGTTAGTTTGGTGGGTTTGGTTATAATATGTTCAGTGTTTTTTTTGTTGTTTTATTGTTTGCGAAGATCCCAGATCTGAAACTACTTCTGGAGGCACAACAACATTTTTTAAAGGTTGTGTACCTTCAGTTCTGCGTTGTAACGCAGCAAAGAAATAAGTATCACTACGGAGAATATAAAAACCGAATGATAAAGCAACCAAACAAACAAAGGATGCACCAACAATGTCAACAAAGTAATGATACCGATTGATTATAGCTGACAGCACAATCAGTATACCAGCAACGAAAGAAACCTGTTAAAAAAGGTAAGACTCTAGTGATGCCAAGGTGTGGCAAAGTACGGCATTTCGCTTTGGAAGGAATAAAAAAGTACAAAAATATTTTAAGCTCGTGGCTTGTGTTGAAGTCTATGACATTTCGTGTGAATAGTACCTTGCCATATAGTTTTACAAATCTTGCACGGATAGGTATAAACCCGAACAAGTTAAAGTCAAAGTCAAAACCATAAGCACTAAAAACATAGGTAAGTGGAAAACCATGTAAAAAAGGTTGAGAATTAAACAAAATTTTGGACATTGAGTGGGTACCTCAACAAGAATAATCCGTAGCATCCTGCAACCATACTCTCGCCTTTTATTTGAATATGTCATTTTCATCAAGTATTGGATAGAGACGTACTTGCATGACCAGAAGGAAAAGTACCAAAACTTGCATCATCTTTTACTGTTCGAAGTGGTTTGGTAAGAAAAAATCCTTCTAATTCGTGTTTATACTGATCTTGAATATATAACCGCGGTGACTTCCCAGGGAACGAAAAATTAAGTAAGAAATTAAAATAATATGCAAAGAGCCAACCACACAGATACATCTTTAGAGCTAAAGAATATAAGTAAGAACTTCGATGCATTTTAATCACGTGACATACTACTACGTACCTTTAAGTTCTAACATATCGCTCTCTCTTCCTTTAGTACGAGAAGAAACAAAGTACCTAACAAACACATTAAAAAGATCCTAACCAAGTCTTGCTAAAACCTCAACGAAAAAAATAAAACCAACAAAACTTGTGTTCTGAATTGGTAACGCTAGCTGCAACTTTTTGTTTAGCATCACGTGCAACACGAAAGAAATAGCTATTTTGCGAGACTAAAATTCATCGTTGTCCTACAGCTTGCACATACCTTGCTAACAATAATGCCAAGGTAATATATCCCCAACCATAATAACTAAAGTACATGATTTGAAAAAACTCTGTGATAAGCTTTCCCAAAAAAGTGGTTGGATTAAACCAAGCGCTTTGATCAAGCCAAAGAGCAAACTGACCCTGAGGAAATACCCTAAAAAGCAGTAAGAACAAGGAATTCTTTTTTCCGTTTTTTCTTGTATTTACAGAAAACAAATACAAAAAAAAAACGTGCCAGCCTAGTACTGCATCATCAAAGGCCAACAAGCTAGCGTCAACCATTTCTCTGGGGTGCCGTGCAACACAAGGACCAACTGCCAAAAAAAATGCTGGTACTGTGCATCCTAGAAGCACGCAAATGACACAATCGTTGTAACTGTAGCGTGTGAGTGTCAATTTCGTTGTTGGCGGCGGAAATAATTGTAATTGTAGTTTTCCGTCTGCCTTTTTTTTTTTTGGGGCGTTTGGGGAGTATCTACGTACAGTAGCCACATTGGTGGGTCGTTCATTTGGCATAACATTACTCGGATAATGAGTGTGAGCGCAATCAACGACGAAACTAGCAGAGCTGCAGTAGAACCTATTGTTCTACTATCTCCAGCGTAAAAGAAGGTAATGGGTCCATATCTAAAGACACTTAACCAAAATGTTGTGCATGGCTTCCAGACAACGCATTTACGCATTAGGGAGCGTCGGTAGTCAATCAGATACGTACAAAATGGCAATCAAGATTAGAAATCCCCAGTGCCACGCAAGGTGTTCTGTTACGCTATATGCGCTGGCTACATCTGGTTCAAGGCTTACACTGGAAATACTACGTTTCATTGTTACAAAGCCCTATAATTTCACTCCCATGCGCTTGTTTTATACGTGTTAGCGCCTATAAGCTCCAACAGGTGGTCAAATAAGGTCTGCACAAAAAAAACGTTAAACTGTGTATTTAATTATACTAGCAACTATGGCAGCACCTGCACCTCGCCTTTTTAGTATTTCAGATGTCCACGTTGATTTTGAAGGTTCTCGCTTGTAGACGTTGCAAAATATTTATCTAGTGTCTAGGTAACAGAAATTGGCTCACGGAGCTGTCTAAAACGGCATATCAACAAGATTACGTACGTTTCACGTGAAATATAATTACATAAAACTAAACGCGCTAGGTTATCGTCGCAGGTGATGTAAGCCATATAATGAGCAGGTTGAGGACATTCTTTATCGAAATGAAGCAAAGGTAACAAAGTGAGCACAAGAACTTTCTTCATTTATTTTTAAGGTTCAAAGAAGTCTTTTATGTCCCAGGAAATCATGAATTGTGGATCCATAAGCATGCCAAAGATAGCATAGAGAAATTTAATATGATCATAGCACTATGTGCTGAACTAGGCACGTGACAAAACAAATTCTGCAACGTAGTTGAGAAAAAAAGCGAAGTTTATTGACATTCACTTTAGGTGTTATTACAACACCAAAAAAGTTAGGTACAGTAAATCCTGTTTGGGTGGTACCTATGTTTTCTTGGTACAGAGAGGATTTTGATACAGACGAGTCAACAAAAAATGAGATAATCCAAAGTTGGGGTGATTTCGCTCATTGGTATTTCTTACTTCTTTTTTCTTCTTGCTTCACTGTAGTCAACTGTCTTTTTAATATTTACTTGTAGTATTTGGCCAGAAGAATACTTAAACCCGAACTCAAAGACACCAAGAGCACCTAAAGGAACTCCAGATGATTACTTTATAAGCCTCAATGATCAAAATATTAAAAAATATGATGCTCCCGTGATTTCTTTCAGCCATTTCTTACCACGTATCGAATGTATACCGCCAAAATCTGTACTATGGATAAAGTACTTACCAAAGGTTATTGGTACATATAAGCTAGAAGAACAGATAAGAGTACGTAACCTTAAATTCACTTTCTTTGAAAAAACCCAAAAATTCAAAAAATGAGACTAACATCCTGTTCACAGAAACTGGGCTCAACTGTTCATGTTTTCGGCCATACACATATAAACTGGGATAAAACAATAGACGGCATTAGATACTATCAAAAGTCATTAAAGTACCCTTCAGAGAGGAAAACACTTGGTATTAAACACGGAACAACAGCACTAGAACAAATGATTATATGGCATGACTCTACAGAACCGCTAGGACAATCATACTGTTCTGTAGTATAACCTTAGTCCTAAGTGACCTCGTTACTGGTAATTACAATTCAACAATGCAAAACAATCTTGCACTAGAATAAAATCTTTGTTTAATCAACCTGGGTTGAGTTGTTTTATTTGCTTTGATGCAACAGTATTTACAAGTGTTTTTTGGTTTTTGTAGTCAGCTACAATAATACCTTTTTATCATGTTTTGTACATGGTAATAAGGCTTCTGGTATAGCGTCAAGCTCGTTCCGGTTTCTTATTTCAAACGAGCGTATTGATCAAATAAGTCAGAGAAGTGCTTATCATCCTCATCAGAAGGATTCTTAAGCTGCTTAGTATCACTCTCACTATCGTATTCGTCTGCTGGTACAAACGCAGGTAAAGGTCTGTGACCCTTCTTAGGCTGTGTATAACTACTGTGAGATTCACGTCGGGCAGGTAGCGACGGTAGATTTCGACTAGGAGGACCACTACGTGGTGTTAAAGTCTGACCACTACGCGGTGTCAAAGATGGGCCGCTACGCGGTGTTAAGGGAGGTATGCTTCTGGGCGTTAAGGAAGCTCCACTTCTGGGTGTTGAAGGTTGGTCGTCTCTATCAACTTTCGGACTTTTCTGAAGTTGTTGCTTAAGCATCAGGCGAAGGTCTGGTTTTGCAGCTGATTCACCTACATCTCGTATATATAGGTCATCATCTATCTCAGGGTTATCCCTTACAAGTTTTTGAACTGTTTTTGTAACACTGTTATCATCTGCAAGAGAAACTGTATTTCTCAATATTCTTGATTTAAGAGGAAAGAAAAAGTCATATTTCTCTATCAGCATCTTAACTATACAACTTGCTAGCCTTGTATGCTCGAATGCAGCAACACCTGAAATTGCAGAGTTTTCTGGAGGACCAATCAAATTAGGAGCCTACGAGCACAGTTTTAGCAAACAAGAAAAAAAGAATAATATTTCTAGCTACTATCTGTGTACCATTATCAAAGCTAGATTATCTGCGTCCATTAAATTAGTTTTACTCCTGTAAAGGTATTAGGTAGGAACTTGGTATGCCAGAACAAAAAGAAAAACAGAAACGCACTCTAAAGCAACAGAGTTTAACATTTGTATAACCCTTTCTAGTGTATTCCTATTTGCGTTTGGCATACTTCTTATAAGTTTACCAACAATAGAAAGCCGTTCTTCCTCATCCTTAATCTCTGATAATGGAATTAGATAAACAATAAAGAGAAGTTTGCGTGACCAGTGAGAAAAAAATAATCCGAGAAAAACATACTTGTAGTAGCTATAATAGGGTAATAAAGATCATGTGTCATTAAAGGCTCTGGAAGGGACCGTAAAAATAGTTTAAGCAAGCTACATACTGTAGGTATAGAATAAAGATCTAAATTATACTTCCCTAGACGTCTAATAAGCCATTTGTTCAAAAAAAAGATACTTCAAAAAAAAAAAGTCGTACCACTATCTATTTCTTCTCGTAGCGTCTCCAGGTCACCTGAAGGCCCAGATATCCGGAACATGCCCTCAAAGTGTAGGTTTTCACTTAGTCTCTTAGATATTTGTATTACAAGGTCGGGTACATATGTCACCTATCACGTGTTAGTAAGTACAAAAGCACGTGAAAAAAAAAGAGGAAAAAATTTGTACCCTTTTTCTATCGCGGAACAAAATGGACTCCAATGGTACACCAAAGATTTTGCTGTCTTGTGGACCTGTGCATAAAAACTTAGTAAAGAATATGGTTGTTTTTTTGGAAGTCTCGCTCTTTTTCTTGTAACAGCTATTACAATATTAAACATACGTGGAACCCATGAGTTTCTCTTTGATGTAACGTTTTTACGGCGTTTATCAGCATAATCCTTATACTTTTGGATTTGAGGCATTATTTCATTTATCCTCTTTGCTCCGTTCTCAAAGTACGTCTTGTAACCATCCAAGTATAGACACATGGATTCGAGAAGCTCATATTCACATACATTACTAATAGCCTAAAGAAAAAACAGTAAACAAGGGCTGAAGCCAAGAAAATGGCACTGAGCGAAATAAATTTCATAAAAAGTTTGACACTGCGTACACGGAGTGTATTTTCAGTTTCTTGTTGTATATTGTGGTACTCAGCTACATAGTTATCCGTTGCATCCTATAAGGGTTACATTTAAATAAAGATATATATTTTCGATTATTTGGCTCTAGGGTCACCTTCTTAGCTCCTTTTCGCCTTAGTTTATCGCCAATAGATTTTTTCTACGTGTGGTGAGTACAAGGAAATAGGGTTTACCAAAAAAACAGAAAAACGTCCAAAAAAGCTTTTTAGAGCTTTATTCTTGCCTGTTTGTCGTAACGTGATTTATGCGACTTTGCATCATTTATTTCATTGCTTAGAAGCCCTTTGAGACCGTAATTAATCTCATTTTCAACTTGTTTTACTAGCTCAAGACGAAGATCACCTAGGGCGGCTTGAAACATTGCTATGTCATTGAGACATCCTGATCGGAGCGTTAAATCAAAACGGAAATCTTGACCCTCTTTTGTTGGTACCGAGTGGATTTATAGCGCCTGTAATAGGAATATTATACTGTCCTTGTAAACTAGATGCCTCCTTCAGCGTTGTTGAGAACATATTACCTGTTTAGGTTAGCACCCAATTAAGCTTGTAACGTTGCTATCTGGTACCTTCATGTAGTACGTCTAAGCGATATTAGCGACTAAAAAGCACAAACTGTAATTACAGCTCAGAAAATTAATAACACTGAAACCTTGGCGCTCTGTGCTATTGAAACTTGATTTGGTACCTTTTAAAGATTTTAAATTTTTGGAAAATCCCTTTGTTAACTTGCGTAGCACTTGATTGTAGTAGTCTATCTTGCTTTCGCATATTGTCATCTGTTGTGGTGCTTCTAATGTAACGCCTGCATTTTCTTTTGTTCTTTTGGTTATTTTGCTGCGCATGACGATCGTTTAGTCAGTGTATTGGCACAAAGCCTTTGATTTGGTACAAAAAGTATAATAGGATAATATATTTGCGTTTGGGTTAGCGTATGCGTTTGTGCTATCTGGTGGCTGTACTAAAATTGCTTTGAGTGCGGTTAAGCTGTCAGAGTGTTTTAGATTAAGTACTGGCGTCGGCAAAGCGATGACGGAACGTACAACGCGTAATGCACAGATAATTAAACAGGTTGAGTACTATTTCAGCGATGAAAACCTTGTTCAAGACAAACATTTGCAACAACAAATGGCAGGCAACTCAGGACACTGTATGTATTATTTTACGCGTCAGTATTAATTTACAATGCCCTAGATGTACCAATTGAAGTACTGTTATCATTCAACAAGTTAAAAACGCTTGGAGCAACCAACGAAGACCTATGCGAAGCAATACGGTACATTGACATTAATGTTGACAAGTGCTAATTGATTCAGCCAATCTAAAACGCTAGAACTTGGTTCTGATGGTATCAGTTTGAGGAGAAAAGGCGGTAAAATGCCAACAATAACACTAGAGCAAATGTCAAAGCGCTCCATTTACGTCGTGCGTTTGCAACCCTCTCTTAGTTAATGTTACGCTATTGACGCAATAATTAGGAGGGTTTTAGCCGAAAAGAGCTTGAGCACGACAGTCTTGAACGAATATTTTCAAAACATGGCGTAGTACGCGATGTAAGGTAATTATATGCGCTGTAGCGCTATTTTATGTCTCAGATTGTTAAACTTACTTGTGCAGGGTACCACGATTCAGAGATAGTATGGTACCGCGCGGCTTCATTATATTCGCGGATGAAGGT